>LZPO01108257.1:19919-64120 GCA_001675575.1 Neotoma lepida | reverse complement strand
CCCTGACTCAAGGCTGTGCAAGATGTCCCACCATAAGTAGTGGGCTCCAAAAAGCCAGCTCATGCATCAGGAATGGATCCTGATCCTATTGCCAGGGGGCCCCTTAAGCAGATTTTTTTCAAACTTGAGCTGTTCAAATTCAATTATTCTAACAAAATTATCTTATAAACTTAATTGTGTCAGATTCACAGCCCATTCTCCCCACTTAGTTTCACAATAATAATTATTAGTATTTTCTGTCATAAAAAAATAAAATCCTGTCATTTTCTCTAAGCCACATGGACAGAAATGATCATAATGTTAAGTAAATTAAGCCAATCACAGAAAGACAAATTACTTTTACATGGAATATAACTGAGTTAATCATATAGAAGTTGAGAGTAAAGTGGTGGTTACTAAGGGTAAGAACAGTAGAAGGAGAGATGGATTGAGAGAAATTGTTATCAATAGGTACTCAGTCACATGAAATAAGAGAAGAAGCTAGTGTAATATTACACAGTACAGTGATGATAGATGATATAGTGAATATTTATATATATAACATTCATGCTTTGGCATTTAAGTTAATTCAAAAAATTAAAGGAAACAGGTGATCTGGAGGAATACTTCAGTGGCACAGTGCTTGCTTGAGATATGTAAGTGAAAGACAGTGCTATTGAATCTCTGGACTTAGGCTGATGTATATTATTTTCATGTTAGTTTTAAAATTTTTATTTTATCTTTGCAGACACACTCAAGTACATGTGCATATGCATACATGCACACGTGTGAATGTACATATGTGTGTGCCACATGTGTTCCATGTGTATGTCCAGGGAAGCCAGAATGACCGCCTGGAACTGGAGTAACAAGAAGGTTGTAAGCCACCTGAAGTAGGTTCTGTGAACAAAACTTAGGTCCTCTGGAAGAGCACCAAGTGCTCTTAGTTGCTGATCTACCTCTCTAATCCTGTATTGTAGAATTAAGCACAGCAAAATGTTAGACAAGTAAAGCATAAGCAAGCATCCCCAAATGGCTGCTTCATGTATCCCGGAAACACTGTGAAGAGAAACTGCTGGAAAGCATGAGGGCTACTATATAGACAAAGCCAACAGGGAAAAGGTAAGGACTTACTATGGGCTTCAATGTAGTGGCCTATAGAATTTTATTCTCAACTCCTTTTACAGATTTCATCCTACAGATGAAATCCCAGAATTTTGCTACATCATTCAGGAATAGCCTCAGGAACCGGACTTATAAGAGTACCCTCTCTCCTGGGCAAATACTCTTTCTCCCTCTCAGCAAGAAGCAGCAAGAGTGGTCAATGCCCCACACCAGTCAGTGTCAGTCTCTGAGAGGGAGAATGAAACAGAGATGAACATAGGTATTCAAGTATAGTGTAAGTGGACTTCGTGAGATAGCTACTTCTTGTTCCCAGACAATATTGTGAGAATACCTGGAAGCAATTGCGGTATGTAACTAGACAGTACCAATAGGGGATAGATTATGAGCCAGGGGCCCTATAAAATACCAATAACAACATTCCTTTAATCGCACTATATTTCCTTGTTTGGCCAGGAATTTTCTATGTACCAGGCTGCTTCAAATTTGAATTGATATTCCTGCCTCTTCATGCCAAATACTGAGATTACAAGCATGAGAGAGCATAGACAGTATACATAATTTATCATCATAAAATATCCTTTTTGTGTCACTTAATGTCTTGGAGACTAGAATTACATTGACTTTGATATTAAGCTATGTTGAGTCCTGATTTTCTTCCATTCTTCCTTTCCTTTTTGCATCTGTATATTTGGTATTTACTCATCTTTTTAATTATGACTTTTCAAATCATAGTATTTTCCAACTGTTTCCAGTGTATACTACATATTTACAATGATTTAATCATATGACAATTTTACTCCTAACTAATAAATTACACTCAATTAAACTCCATGATATGATAAATATATTTCTCATTTTATTGTCATTTTGATTTCATTATGTAGCCTACTTTCTTACTTTTTTCCAAAACTATATGCCTCTAATAAAAAGTAACATTTTTATTTTGAGATTTTTCTTTACAATAAAACTTTTATATGATTACACTTGATATACCACTATATATATATATCACTACAAGAGAAAAATTCTATTTTGTAAACATATTACTCTTAGAGAATTATTTATTTAATAATATAATACAATCTAAATGAAAGCAAATAGGTTTACATCTGCAACTAGACAAGGTGATGTATCATTATTATATAAAAGTAAAACAGCAAAAAAAAAACCTGAAGATGAATTTCAGGAGAGAGAAATTAAATATACCAGAAAATAAAACATTATTATAAAAACTTAAAGATAAAAAATCATATGAATAGAACAATATAATGGAATTTGTAGAAATGCCACCAAACGTACATAGAAATATAGAACATTTTTGTTTGAAAATTAAATTTCATTAAAGGATTTTAAAACGACTATATAGCTATGAAGAAGATTTATATATGTGTGTCTGTGTGTGAGTGTATTTACAACTATATAGTCAGCTGTGTTCACCCTTGATAGTTTCCTCAGAATAGATTAAAAAAATCCAAATACTCTATCTCTCGGATTGTCTGTGCTACTATAAAAACTCAGAGATCAGGTAATTTATAAAGTATGGAATATATTTTTCACAGTTATGGAGGTTACAAGTCATATATTAATGCACCAGAACCCAGATGTCTTTTGTAAAGTACAAAGTTTGTATGGAGGGATGAATTTTGCATAATGTTGATCTATACGAAAGAAAACAAAAACATTAGATCATTATTCTTATAACATAAGAAGATAATTCTAAATGAATAGAAAGAAAATGTTAAAATCTCTCTAACTCTTAGAAGAAAATATATGTGCAAAAGAAGTTAAGATACCAAAACCAGAAAAATATGAGATAAAATTTGTAATGTAACACACGCACACACACATACACCTCCTAACACACACTCAGCAAATATGATTGTTTTTAGTACTCTGGTATTTTGGAAACAATTTTCTTTTTTCTTTTCACATTCATTAACTCAATCTACTGAACAGAAAAAAAATTAAAATCCCATTTAAAACTATTAAGTTTAAAATCTGATTCTACAAGCGTAATTCCTGTTTGTATCTGCTTCAAGAGTTCTGTTTGCCTTTTTTCAGTGTCAATCTCAAATGTCATTTGATAATATAGTTATTAAATTTTTAGCTTCTTTTTTGTGTCAAAATTAGAGAAATGTTTGTAAACCATAACTTTCAAGATTTGTTGGCTTTAGGATAAAGCAAAATTAGGATAAGGTTAGCAATTTTATGCTTCATTTTTCTGTGGTGTCTTAGGTGTTAGAAGAAGGAAATTTGGAAAAGTTCAGGTTTCTCTAAGGATAATCAAATATAAGGACTAAAAATGATATAGTAGCCCACTTAGAAGTATGTGATTTATGCTGTTTGGAAGAAAGGCATAGAAATAAACTTTTCAAGTTAGTGGCTTAGTGGTTCTTTGCCAGGGATCAGCCTCAGCAGTTTCGCAGGTCTCAAAGGGCAGGGATGTCTGGCAGGCTCAAGAAAGGACTCAGACACATGAGTTGGTGCAAGCTGACAAGTCTTGTCAGATCTGGAGAAGTGCATCTTCTTCTCTGCTTTTTTTCTTTTTTTGATCTGAGTCAACCCCAGTCTTTTATTGTAATATTACCAGGAAATAGGACATGGGAAAATTCAACAGGTGATTGGGTTTTTCACAATAGTTTCAAAAGTTCTTTTTGGAAATCAGCAATGTGTACCCTGTGCCTCTTCATTGCACATAGAAGTTCCCAAGCAGAAAGCCAAAGCACACCAGCTTATTCTGCACAGGTTAATAATTATCTCAGAAAGCACAGAAATACAAAATACTTATTCACTGGTGGACCAGCATTTTGATATTATATATTGCATCAGTGGTTCCCTTCTTCATCTTATCTTTATTAGTTTAATTTAATTTGTTATTTGAGATACATACAAAAATATAAAATAAATAGGACATCCATCAATCATCCCATTATTGATTGACATTTTAGATTGTTCCTGAGTTTTGAATATTCCAGCTGATGTAGAATGAAAATCATAGAATATGCCTTAAGGGCAATTTCCCCATATTTTTTAATAATCATGTTATTTAATGTGGAAGAGTACGTGCTGAAAGGAGGATGTCTGTTTCTACAATTAAGCTAGCCACCAAAGGTTTTCTAGTGCTATGTCAATCAACATCTTCATTAAAACATAGTTTGAAGTTTCAATGTTTTGTTAATTTGGGAACACTTAATTTTCTGTTTAAGAGATCAGTTTTTGTCCAAGCTATAGGTGCAATCTCTAATGATGTGGTAAATCACTTAGAAATAATTTGAATAGTATGGAACAAAAGGATATGTCATTAAAAAATTGGAAAATAGTTTCTGAAGAAAAGGTTTAGTGGAGAGATTATTTGGGTTAGTGAACATTTAAAGTTTTGAATATAATATCTAAGTTAATAATATAGTTCTAAAAGATACAAACAAGCATAGCAAGGAAAATGGTAAAAATGGGTATACTTTACTGAACTCCCTCAAAAATTCTCTTTCCCCATTGTTGGAACACTGTCCATGAATGAAGTGGTGTGAGGAGATTTCTGAGTGCTTATGAGAAAACTCCAAATAAACAAGACAGGAGCCTTGTAACCAGGTTACATAACATAGCTTG
Organism: Neotoma lepida; assembly: GCA_001675575.1. Taxonomy (NCBI): domain Eukaryota; kingdom Metazoa; phylum Chordata; class Mammalia; order Rodentia; family Cricetidae; genus Neotoma; species Neotoma lepida. The sequence goes on along the minus strand of LZPO01108257.1, from coordinate 59,410 downwards.
TTCCTGGACTGTGCTTTTTTGTGCCCCTCTCAGGTGTAGTAAGGAGGAGTGGGCTTGCGTCAGATTGCACATTGCTGCTTACTTCTTTTAATCAAAATATTTTTAAAGCATGGGTTGTCCTCATGAGTCTATATAGCCTAAACTCATCTGATTGCCTAACCTCCAGAATATAAATTGTCTAATGCTCTGCATCAGACTATTGCATGTGACTTTAGTCCTCCTCAATGTTAGGCTCCACCTTCCCAGGTTCATGATGCCAACTAAAGCAGTTATACCCAGAAGTTGCAACAATTCTTTGAAAGAAGCTCTTTAGTTAGAGTATCAGAAGGAAAAGCAAGAAACAGTTCTTGCAAAAGAAGCATACTAGTCTGATGATTTGTATATTTAAACAGTTATTTCTCTTCTCACTATGTGTATTTGGGTTATATGTGCAGCAAAAACTTCTGACAAAATTCAATCAATATTAATTCTAAAATCATCATAAAATTAAGTATGAAAGAAATATAACTGCAGACAATATAGTCCATCTATATTAAACCAAAGAACCATAATAAACAGTGAGGAAAAGTTTTCCTTTAAGAGAAGGAAAACACTAGTCTGACTATTCTTAACTCTTCTTTTTGGCACTGTTGTTTGTTATGTTTTACATTTCATTTTGAAGAAGTCTTACAATGTAGGCCATGGTGACCTCAAACTCCTGGCAATCTTACCACTTTTATTCAACTTTATATTATAAATTCTGGCCAAATAAATTAAGTAAAAGGAAAAAATAAATGCTATTCTAATTAAATTATTCCTCTTTTCAGGGAACATAGTCTTATATGTAGCCAATCCAACCCATCTATTACAAAATAAATTACAAATAAATTCAATAAAGTTGCGGGATACAGAACCAATACAAAAAAGTGTGGTATTTCTGTATTCTGACAATGGTTTATTCAAGAAGGAATTTAAGAGGACAGGACTCCTTAAAATTAACTTCCCTCTCCCAAAAATTTATTGGAATACATTTGAGGAAGAATGTTAAAGATTTGGGTTACTTTTCACTTTATTTAATGAGGCAGAATTTCTAGCTGAAAACTTTAAAGTTTCAAACATTCATGTTTGAAATGTAAGATTACACAATAGCTGGAAAGTTACTATATTGTTCATAGATTAGAATAATACATATTGTCAAATTGTCCATACCATACAAATAAGTCTATAAATTCAGTATAAACTCTATAAAACTTCATATCATTTTTCACACAGAGAAGTCTTAAAAATTCACATATAATCACAAAAGACCTCAAATAATTAAGTCATCTTAGATAAAAATAACAGTGCCAGAGACATTATACTAACTTTTGTCTAAGTTTTAGTAATCAAACCAGCACTAGATTGTTAAAATAAGTCACATAGATAAATGTGCATGTGTTTCTTCACCCCCAATCAATAAATCAGTAAATGCCTTCTTTCAACTGCTTATTCTGTCTACAGTGCTTGAGAGTTCTCTGCTTCATATTTTTCCTGCCTTTTAATTCTTTAACTGGAAAAGAAAATGAACCCACTTCAAGAACCCTAGACTGTATCATTTCTATGGAGTTTGCCTGTTTTATTTGTAAAAGATTTAAGGAGTATTTCAGAGATACTCCAGCAATGACCTTAAAAATATAATGAATTCTACTCGTGAAAGAGTACTAGGTATTTAATACAATTCATTATGTTGTAAAAAAATTGTTTTCAAGACCATTTCAGAAGAATCTGATACAGAGACAGGGAAAATGACTGTTGGGAAAAGCTGGTAAAGAAATAGAATGCTGGTCTCTGGAGTCCGTAAGTCAACTGGGCTGTCATCTTCATCACACTACTTCCAAGAGGCAATGTGACAACATGAGAAATGTGAAACTGGTTATATTTGCTGAAGTTTTCACCATAAAACACAGCAAAACTTGTTTTTATTCTTTTATCTGTTATGACTGGGTGAATTTTTTCTTCTTTTTGGGTTGCTTTCGAAAATCTTTAGTACTTCAGTTTCTCAAACAAGCTATTTGATTTTTATTTTCTATGCTGTTAACTCATGTGTTTTATTATAAATCCCAAGCTGCTGCTGCACCATTAAATAATTGATTGTATAGATACACTTATTATGTTTCTTTTATTATTGAAAAAAAATTTCATGCAATATATTCTGATCAAGGTTTCAGTTTTACAGATAAGTACCAAAAGTTTAATGCTCCATGGTGATTTCTTAAATTTCAACATTGTGTGGAATATTATACTCATCTATTACTGAGTTGATGAACTCTAGTCAGGGAGTTAAGCAAATACAAGCATAAAATCTTATAAACTCTAATCATTTAAAAAGTCCTATAAATTTAATTATACTAGTTTTCAGGAATAAGCATCAGAAGCCCAGCAAAGACATAGCTTACAATGCTCAACTGTTTAAAATAAACTTGTACAATTTATGAGTGCTTCTATTTTGTAATACATACTAAAGATATCAGAAATCTGCCATACCTGAGCAATTGACTTTCTTTGATAGCCTCACAAGAAACAAAAGTTACCAATTATCATGTCCATGTTGGAGCTGATTTATCCTTATCAAAGGCTAGAAAAGCCACGAAAAGAGTCAAAAGAGTAATTACAGGTTTTCCATAGAGTAACTGTGCCAAATGTTTCGTTTCAATTTAAAATTCACTCATTATTTGAGTTTTTAAAAATTTCACTGGAACAAGTAGGCAAGATATCATTGCTTCTCTTCTGTTTTACTTTTTGGTAGAAGTTAATTTGAGGTGTTGTAAAAAGCAAAGGCAGAAAGGAATTCTTCAGGTTTAACATCCTTAATGAGCAAGAAAAACCAATTCCATCTCAAATAAGCACCTAATTAGACATATGGCAAATGAGATCATGGATCTGAGAATGGTGATTTTAAGTCAAATTTTGAGATCTTATCTTGTTGAAAGGAGGAGTAACAATTCACTAAATAGGTTCCTTGTTGAACTAACAAGGAGATGACAATGCCAAATGCAGTTATACTTGGGGGAGGACATTAAAAACTGTCATTGAATTTATCACACTCCAAGTGAAATTAGGAATGATTTAATAAACTCTGATGCTAGATTTTACACATGAAGCACTGACTTTTGACATTACCCAAATCTGTAATAGTTTGCTAAAGAGAGGAAAAGCAGTGTGTTTGACTACCATTGTATGACAATTTCAGATTGTTCACAACAGAATGTAATAAATATTTATTCAGTTACTATCTCAGAATTTTTTTTCATTTTTTTATTAAAAAGATTTTCCACTCTTTTTACATACCAACTTCAGATCCCCCTCTCCTCCCTCCTCCCGCTCCGCCAACTCCCCTCCTCAACTTACCCCCCATTCCCACCTCTTTCATGACAAGGTCTCCTTTGGAGAGTCTCTGGAGCCTGGCACACTCAGCTGAAGCAAGACTAGACCCTCTTCCCTGCACCGAGCCTGCGCCAAGTGTCCCACCATAGGCACTGGGCTCCAAAAAGTCAGCCCCTGCACCAGGGACGGATTTCGATCCCACTTCCTGGGGGCCCCCAAACAGCTCAAGCCATTAATTAGACAATGTGGTAGTTTGTTAGAAAATAGCCCCCAAAAGGAATGACACTATTAGGAGGTGTGGCTTTGTTTGAGTGGATGTGTTCTTGTTGGAGGAAGAGTATCACTGTGGAGGCAGGCTTTGAGGTCCATATATGCTCAAGCCACATCCAGTGTCTCAGACTACTTTCTGTAGCCTGCTGAAATATATAAGGATTCTCAGCAGATTCTTCAGCAGCATGTCTGCCTGCATGCTGCCTTGCTTCCCACCCTGTTGATAATGGAATAAACCTCTGAACTCTAAGCAAGTCACCCCAATTAAAGGTTTCTCTTTGTAAGAGTTGCCATGGTCATGGTGTCTCTTCACGGCAATAGAAACCCTAAGACAGACAATATATATTTTTTTTCATTTTACACTCAGGCTTCAATGTTAGCATTCAGACTCACTTCTTGGAATCCTGCTCAATAAACAGATAATACCCTGGCCTGCCCAGTGTCCTGATGTTATCTTACAGAAAGCCCACTTCAAGAGAAAACTCCTCATCCCCCCTTCTTTCTCTCTATTCCCATGAGGTGTGCACATCTGCTCCCCCCTCTCATTTCTCCTTCCCTCCAGTCCCTCTCCCCTCCCCCTGTAATAAACTTTCCACATCGACATGTGTCTGCATGTTGTGTGTGACTTTCCACCACTCCACATTGCAGCCTGCTGCAGCTTTGCATGGTGTGTTTCCCTTACCCACCAGGGCACCTTGGCTCAACCGACCAAGGCCTCCTATGTGCCATATGATAACATTAGGAATTTTCTAGCAGTATCTGAAGAGCACAGTAGCAACAAAAATTATACATATTTGTGAAAATGGAAAGTATAGTGGTAAAATTCATAAACAATTCATTAACAAAATAATGAAGAGAAATTTAACAAATTGTGTATGATACAAATTTAATTTTAATCATTTATTTAAATCAATAATCATTATACAAAATAAAAATAAGAACAACCCTGACACTGTGAAGTAAGAGACATGTTCTTTTTTTAGCTTTATATCCTTTTTCTTTTCTATTTAAAAAATTTTTTATTCATTTTACACACCAACCACAGATCCTCCTCTCATCCCCCCTCCTGCTCCCCCACAGCCTCCTCTCCATGACCCACCTCTCATCCTCTCCTCCAAAAGGGTAAGGGCTCCCATGGGGAGTCAGTAAAGCCTGGTACATTCAGTTGAGGCAGGACCAAGCCCCTCCTCACCCCCCACCCCCACATTAAGGGTGAGCAAAGTGTCCCACCATAGGTAATGGGCTCCAGAAAGTCAGCTCATGCACCAGGGATAGATCCTGATCCCAATGCCAGGGGCCCCTCAGACAGACCAAGCTACACAACTGTCTCATGTATGCAGAGTATCTAGTCTGGTCCCATGCAGGTTCCACAGCTGTCAGTCTAAAGTTCATGAGTTCACATGAGCTTGATTCAGTTATCTCTGTGGTAATTATCATGACACCCATTGCTCTTATAATCCCCTTTTCCTCTTTGACTGGACTCCTGGAGCTTGGCCTGGTGCTTGGCTCTGGATCTCTGCATCTGCTTCCATCAGTTACTAGATGAAGGCTCTATGATGACCATTAGGGTATTCACCAATCTGATTACCAGGGTAAGCCAATTCAGGCATCCTCTCCACTAATGCTAGTAGTATAATCTGGGATTGTCCTTGTGGATTCCTGAGAATTTCCCTAGCACCAGGTTTCTCCCTTACCCCATAATGTTTCCCTCTATCAAGATACCTCTTTCATTGCTCTCCTGCTCCATCCCTCCTCCAGCTCAATCATCCTGTTCTGTAGTGGATGGCTATTTTGGCTTTAGCCAGGTTAGTACCTCCTTTTTATGGGGGGGCCAAAAACCTGAGCCCCTTGAAAAATCAGGCAACTATGTGAGCGCTCTCTTGTCTCTTGCTCGCTTCCCTTCCCTGGGGAGCATTTTGGGATCGTCCTGCTCGCCATCTAGCCATTTGCTGTGATCTTAGAAGGCAGAGAATTCCTCACTGGATTGTTTTCGTGTCCGTCCTTGCTCCCTTCCCCTTTGTTCGTAAATTGTTTATAAATAAAGCTATTTTGATAAAATATATAAATAACTGAGCTGGCCGTATAATTATCACCATATTGTTCCCTGATGTTCTCATCCCTCATCCCCTCCCCTCTGTTGCCCCCCTTGTCCCCAGGTTACTCATGGAGATCTGATCTGTTTTCCCTTCCCAAGGCAATTCATGCATCCCTCTTAGGGTCCTCCTTGTTTCCTAGCTTCTCTGGAGCTGTGGGTTGTAGTCTGAAATTATCCTTTGCTTTACATCTAGGATCTACTTATGAGTGAGTACATACCATGTTTGTCTTTCTGAGTCTGGGTTGCCTCACTTAGGATGATATTTTCTAATTCCATCCATTTGCCTGCAAATTTCATGATGTCATTGTTTCTTATAGCAGAGTAATATTCCATTGTATATCTATTGCCATGCACAAAACTCAAGTCTAAGTGAATCAAAGACCTCAACATAAATCCAGCTACACTGAACCTGATAGAAGTAAAAGTAGGAAGTAGTATCGGGGGCCTTATGGAGAACCTGCTCCAAGGCCATCTCTAGGGTAGTGCAAGAAAATTCAGGAAGGCGGTGAGGGCTTAGGAAAATTTCTTATCTTCTGAAGGCTAGATTTGTTCTATTTGAGGGTATTTACTAATAAGTTTTAATCTATCTATGACTGGTGAAATAAGGAAACACACATGCTTTCTGATGTTAACTTTCTCTTTTACTTCATCTTAAGAATGATCTCTGACTCTTTCTGTCTCCACACAGCTACATATCTCTACAGACATACATCTTTTCATGTGGGTACATATCTTTCTTTTACATACATTTATTTTCTACATATCTTTTCTATACAGCTTCATCTTCCTTGCCTCCACACACTTACAAATCTCCACACAATCACAGCTAACCATCTCATTTACATAACTCTCTCACCGTACAGTGCTTTACACAGTTCCTAGGCATAGCTCCTCTACATAACAGCAGCTCTTACATATATCTCTCTCACACACACTCATTTGCACACATACTTCTAGATTATTCACTCATTATTTACTCATTCACTCTTTCACCCCCTCACTCCCTCACACTTCTTTCATATTTCTTCGTCATCTCTCACCAAGCACACACACACACACACACACACACACACACACACATACACACACACACACACACATACACACACTTCACTCACATTCTGCAGCAGTTCTCACATAGCTCTACACAGCCATCTCTCTCCACACTTCCATCACTGCTCTCTCCATACTTCTGCCGCTGTTCTCTCATTGCCAAACTCTGAACAATTGTAAGTTACATTGTCAGGGCCTTATCCATTCTCAAAACTGAAGATAAGTAATGTAGTTTCTCTTAGGCTAGTAGTGTCACATTGACCCATGCACGTAGCTCTAAGTTGATGAGGGGTCCCAGAAATTAAACATCTGGTTGAACCTTGAACAATCAGGGTATACCAACCTTAGTGTAAACAGCCTGACCTTGATTTAGCAATAAACAACACCTGAGAATTAGTCTTTGCATATATTCTGTAGGGGCAGCTTAATCTGTTTTGGACTTGCTCTAAGGTCTTTGCAAAATGTGTAAAAGGCTGTCTTTGAGACTGAGAATACTGTTACTTTCCTGGTTCAGTAAAGGAGAATATTCTGATAATATTTCTGTTCATCAAAATTATACAGCTTAAACAGAAATCCACAGGGAAATGTGTGCCCAGAGATATAAAAGATATTACCAAAGAGCTGTGGAAAGAACCTGGTAGCTGTTCTTTTAGGGTGGTAAAATGGTGGCACATGAGAAAGTTACAGACATAACACAACCAGTTTCCACAGCCAGTGACCCCACAGCCTTGCCAGGTGGGGCTCCCCATCAGGGAGTTATACGTCTGGTGGGTTGACTTCTCAAACAATAGTTGTCACCTGCTGTATACTCCCACGGCCCCTGGCAAGGTAACCTAGAATGCATTGTCACAGGAGACCACTTCGTAAATACAGCATCAGTAGCACAGGCACTGAGAGCAACAATTAATAAATGGGACCTAAATAAATGGGAAACTAAAAAGCTTCTGTAAGTCAAAGGACATGGTAAATAAGACGAAACAAACAGCCTACAGCATTGGAAAAGATCTTGACTACTCCCACATCTGGCAGAGGGCTGATCTTCAAAATATATAAAAAAACTCAAGAAATTAAACATCAAAATACAAAACAATCCAATTAAAAATGGGCTATAGTTCTAAACAGAAAATTTTCAACAGAAGAATCTCAAATGGTGGAAAGACATTTAAAGAATTGCTCAACATCCTTAGTCATCAGGGAAATGCAAATCAAAAACAATTCTGAGACACCATACTATCTTACACCTTCAGAATGGCTAAGACCAAAAACACTGATGACAGCTTATGTTGGAGAGGATATGGAGCAAGGGGAACACTCCTCCACTGTTGGTGGGAGTGCAAACTTGTACAGCCACTTTGGAAATCAGTATGGTGACTTCTCAAGAAAATTGGGACTCAATCTACCTCAAGACCCAATGATACCCCTCTTGGGCATCATACTACAAGGACATATGCTCAACTATGTTCGTAGCACCATTTTCCATAATAGCCAAAACCTGGAAAAAAACCTAGATGCCCCTCAACCAAAGAATGGATAAAGAGACATGTTCTTTATCTTCTCCTATCTCTAGATTCCTCTCAGGACCCCTGGGGAACAAGATTGACTCAAAAAAAGTCAGAGTTACAAGACTTATTTGCCTATCCTCTTGCTATCTCCAGACTCCTGTTGAGATTTGAGGTAACTGACTCATTTGAAGGCAGAGACACAACCAAGCTTGCAAAGATTTTATCCATTTCGAGGCTTCTCTCATGACTGGGAGAACTCTGACTGACCCAGAAATAAGTCAGATATCTACAACCTAGTTTTCTCCACCGTTGCCTACCTCCAATTTCCTTCTGACCTCATGTTTTATCAGAGACCTGTCACTCACGTCCATATTCTTGCCCCCATCTGTGGGGTCCTGCTGAGATACCTGGGGATTCCAATTGACTCAGTATGAGGTCAGAGATCCACGGTATGTTAACCTGTGTCTTTAGCTGTTTTCAGATGTGTGCCAAATCCCACAAGGACACTGACTGGACAATTCAAGGGACTATTAACTCATGATGATCTCTCAAATATCTATCAACTATTGCTATGCCCATGGGTACTCTGACTGGGTTTCTCTGAGTTTCAAGACCCACAGCATATACCCCTAGTACTTGCAACCAGCTTGCTAATACCAAAGATCCTCTTTCCTGATGACAGAAGTCATCCAAAACTCCCAGCATCTGTGTACTATGCAAAACACTTTCAAGAAATCAGAAGCTGCTTCCTACCCTAGTGTAGTAGGGATCACAACAGTTGCCCAACCTCAGAATCAACAATGAGCATCCCCACAGCTGACCTGCAAGCATCATCCAGTATAGCCAAGACCAGCTTAGCAGATAAAACATCAAACACTAATCCAGTCACTTACTGATCCCATATATGCCAGAAAGCTTCAAACATCAAACTAAATCTAGATGTGCAAGTATCAATTCAAAATCACAAATAACAGATAAACCAAGTCACTATGGCTCCTCCAAAAACTACTAACTCCATAGCAACAGTGTACCATGAAAGACACTTAGATAAATTTCAGGCAAAGAATTCAAAAGAAAAAATATTTTCACAGAATTCAAAGACAAAATTTAATGCCTGAATGTATTTACAGAGGGTACCAATAAACTCTTTAATGAACTTCAAGATCACATATGCACACAACTGAATAAAATAAGGAAGTCAATTCAGGAAATGCAAATAGAATTCAATAAAGGAATAGAACTACTAAAGAAAAACCAAATGGAATGGAAGCTAGAATTGAAAAAAATTAGTAAGTTAACTAAAACACTCAGTGGAAAGGTGGATTCAGAAACAGAATAGATCATACAATAATTTTTAAAAAAAATAAATAGAAAATATCATAGCTTGAAGATATCAGAATGGGATTAAAGGAAAACTCAGATTAATGTTATCTGACTTTATCATTAAATCCAATGATAGTTAAAAATGATGCCTGATTCATAACATGAAACCAAGGTGGTTATCAACTTGAATGGATACAGAATCAACTGAAATGCAAATCACTGAGTACTCCTATGAGTGATTTTCTTGATCAAATTGTTTTAAGTGGGAAGACTCAACAGAAATGTGGGCAGCGACCCCCAAGAGCAAACCAAACAAAAAGGCATAGAAGGAAACTTCGTATTTTGCCTGTTTGCCTTCACTCTTGCTAACAAATTGTGTTTATCCTGGTGTTAGTACAGTTGCATTCCTTCAATGTTACTGGAACTAGCTTCTTCAGGTTTCTGATGCAGACTGAAGACCAGCAGCTCCCCAGGATGTCATCAAGTCTTTGGGGCCAAACTAATACTGCTAAAATATTTAGTCTTGAGAATTTAACAGCTACCAGATTCTCAGCTTTGCCAGTATAAGAGAACAGTTGTTCTATCCAGACCACATCATGCAAGCAATTTGAATCATGTGTATATATATGCTTTAAGGTTTCAAAAGATTTCAACCACTCCATAGATTTGCATAATTTCCTATTCTCTTCTCCCTCTCTCTGCTTATTGACTAAGATGTTATTGTTCAGCTGTTCCTCCCACTATGCCCTTGCACCAGCATCACAAACCCTAAGCCTCTAAAACCATATGCCCAATTAAATGTTTTCTTCTATAAGTTGTCTTGGTCATGGTGTTTTATCACATCAGTAGAAAAGTAACCAAGATTAGGTCAAATAGACTTAATAGACTTCAACAGAACATTTCATTCAAATGTGACAGAATTAACATTGCTTTCAGTAGTTCCCAGGATTATTCTAAAATAGATCATATCACATGGATCATTGAAAGTATAAACAAGATTGATTAATCATTACCAAACAAATCAAAAGAGCAAAACTAGTAATCAATCATAAGGAAGACACTGTCACAGATATTAATGGATTCATAAAATAAGAACATATATTAAAGACATATACCAGAGCAAGTTGGAAAATATGAACAAAAATGGGTAAAATTCAGATGCATGCAACATAGCAAAATTTAATCAAGTTTTGATAAAAAATTTTAAATGGACATATAACAAGCAATGATGTTAACATAGTAAATAAATGTCTGTGGACACACACATACACCCAAACACAAAAACAAATAAACAGATCCAGATACATTTCTTGCCAAATTATATGAGACCTTTAAAAAATAGTTAAAACTGGTGATGTTCTAATTATTCCATTAAATAGAAAAGGAAAGAATGTTGTTTCCAATATTTTTATGGGGCTAAGATTATGCAGATACCAAAACCCGATAAAGACATAATAACAATGAAAACTACAATACAGTCTTCATAATGAACATAGACACAAAAATTATAAATAAATTACTTTTAAGTTGAATACAAGAACATATCAAAATGTTTTAATGCAGATGGGAAAAAATTTTACAGGGTCTGACTGCTAGACCAAAAAAAGAAGGAAGAGGAGGAGAAGAACAAGAAGAACAAGAAGAACAACAAGAAGAAGAACTACAGGCAACTAATGACTACTGAGAGAAGGAGAGTTAACACTTCCCAAGGATAAAACCCCAATTGGTTATCCAATACAAAATAGTCTACCCTGAAGCAATATGCATATGAATAATAAAATAAAAATAAACTCAGCAGGTTGTATTTATACATGTGTGCAACTATGTGCGTGCATAAGAATATTAACAAACAAAAAGTGACTACCTATTTGAGAATGAGGAAGCACAGGAGGAGTTAAAGGAAAGAGACATGGGAGCATCTGGAGATAATAAAGTGATGGAAGTAATTTAAATATAATTCAATTAAAATGCAAAAATAAAAGAAGAAAGAAGAGAGTGATGATAAGAATGAGTGCACATGCCCAAACACAAACATTGCTATCAACCGTGATCAAGTTGTCCTTATTTCAAAGATGGGGCGATTGTTCAACATACATAAATCAATAACTGTAATTCACCACATAAATGGCTTCAAGGACAGAAATTACATGATCATCTGAATAGACATGTAGATTTTTTGAAAAAATAAAAAATCTTCAAGATAAATGCCTAAAGAGATTAAAGAGGCAGGAATATACTTTTTAAGAAAATAAAGGCTATATGACAAACTCACAGTAAACATCATGTTAAATACAGATAACCAAAGCATTTCCATTAAAATCAGAAAAAAATATAGGGGTGTCCACTTTCTCCACTCATATTCAAGTAGTACTGTTCTTAAATTCATCTAGAACAATAAGAGAAAGAAATTAGTTGGATAGCAAAGGAAAGAATCAAAGGAGCTTATTTGCAGACATTATGATTCTGCAAGTAAGAGACTATAAAAATCCCACAAGAAAACTCCTAGAACTGGTAACACTTTCACAAAAATGTAAGAACACATAATTAACATACAGAAATCAGAAGTCTTTACATATATATATATAAAATCAATGACAAGCAAGTGGAGAAAATATCAAGGAAACAATCCCATTTATCATAGCCTAAAAATATTTGACTGAAACCTAATAAAAGATGTGACAGACTTATAAAATGAAAACTTTAAAACACTTAAGAATGAAATTGATAAAGACATTAGAATATAGAAAGATTTCCCATTTTCATGGGTTAAAATTAATAATGTAAAAATGTCCAGCCTACCTAAAATAATCTATATATTGAATGCAAAGCAAATAAAAATTCCAGGACTATTATTCACAGAAGTAGAAAAACTACTCTTGAAAGTCATATGGAAGCACAAAAGACTGTATGGAACCAAAAATTTTGATCTGAAAGAGTAGCTCTCTAGAGGTATCACCAGACATGATTTCAAATTATACAGAGGCATGGTAATAAAAATAACATGATTTGAGAATTAAAACAGGCATGTAGATCAAATGAATAGATGATAGGACTCAGATGTAAGTCCACATGACTTTAGCCATCTGATTTCAACAAAATGCCAAAAATCCCAAAAAATACTCTGGAGGAAAGGTGAGAAAACTGGATAGTTATACTTAAAAGAATAAAATTATACCCTTACATTTCACCTTGCGTTAAAAACAAACAACCAAACAAAAACCCTCAACTCCAAATTGGTCAAGGACCTCAGCAGAAACCTAAAACACTGAAATTCTGAGAGGAAAAAGTAAGGAGTATACTTGAAGATATAGACATAGGTGAGGGCTTTGCTTATAGGACTCATGTTGGTGAGAAATAAGGTTGTCATTTGGCAGATGAACCTCATGATGTTAAAAATAATCTGTCAATAGAGTGAATACTTTGCTTAAAGAATGAAAGAAAAATATTTGCCAACTACGTACCTAGGAGAACTAAAATCTAAAAATTGCAAATAACTTAAAAGCCAAACAATATGAAAACAAACAAATTTTAAAAAAAAGGCCAAAGATTTGAACAGCATTTGCAAAGGGAAAATTACAGATGGCTATACTCCCATGTCTAGCAGAGTACATGGAGCATGTGCACTGGTTCAGGTTGGTGAGTTTCCCTAAATCTCTTCTACCTGAACCATCCCACACTATCAGGACCAGTTGGATTTACACAGTTTGTTTGCTAGCGCAGTGCAGCTGAGGGTCCAAGCTCCCCATTTGCCTCTGTCATTCCTGTACTTTCAGAAGGCCCAATTTGTGTCACACCACATCTGCACCAGTCCAGACTATACACTAGGCCAGCCTGGTGATTGATCCAGATCCCAGCCTTAAGATACCATACTTAAACTTCCAGGCCTACCTTGAATAGTAAGGCTTGTATGTCAGCCAAGTCAAACATAGCCAGCAATCACATTTGAACAATTTCTTGGTTACCACTAATTTGAAATCACTCCATTAAAATCTCAGCACTAAGTATGTGAAAGATTGTCCGAACAACTCTTCATATATGATAGGAAATCAAACAAGCTTGAGCACCAAAGAAAATAGAACCAAAATTCCATTTCACAGACCAAGTAGAATTTCATATATAACACATACCAATGAAAGAAGTCCATATGCTTAGGCCACGTTGAAATACCACAAACAATATGACCCACTCCACCTTCCAAAAAACCTATTAGTTTTATAAATGTTTCCCAATGAGAATTGTCTATATGAACCCTAGGACACTGCATTTAAAAACAAATATGATCAAAAGTCAATGAGTTTAAAAGGACAAGCACATAAAGATGTGAGGGATAAACTCTTGGATGAAGTCCAAGAAAATACAAATATACAGATGAATGACATAATGATGACAAGATAACAAGGAGGGCTCAAGGGAGTATGTTTGAATCTCTCTGGGAATGGGAACTAGAAGAGATTTCATGGATGGATGTGACAGGTGGGATGGGAACGTGAGGGATTAGGTGGGAGAGGGATAGTGGGGCAGAGTACTGAGAGAGATCACTTGAAAGGGGAAATTTTGGGGTCAGATAGAAACCTGAAGCAAACAAAACTTCCAGGAATCCCCAAGGATGATGTCAGCTAAGACTCCTAGCAAGAGGGGATATGTAGCCTGAACTGATCATCTCCTGTGACCAGGCAAGACTTCTAGTGGAGGGACTGGGACATCAACCCAGCCATATAAACATCAACCTTCAGTCTGCCTTGCCTATGGGATGTGCTGGGTTAAGGGTGGCGCAGAGATTATGAGAATGGCCAACGAATGACTGGTCCACTCTGAGACCCATGACATGAAGGTAAGCCCACCCCGACACTGCCTGGAGCACCAGGACCCAGAGGCTGGATGGCCCAGAGAACTAGGATAGAACCAAACATGACTGGAGAAAAAAAATGTCAGTGTATGTATGATGCCTAGCGATAATCTGCTATACTCATAGGTTGCTGCTTAGCCCAATTGTCATCAGAGAGGCTTCATTAATGAACTGATGGAAACAAATGCAGAGATCCACAGCCAAACATTAGGCTGAGCTCAAGGAATCCTGCTAAAGACATGGAGGAGGGATTGTATGAGCCAGAGGGGTCAAGAATATCACAAGAAACCCACAAAATCAACTAACCTGGACTCATAGGAGCTCACTGAGACTGAACAGACAACCAGGAAGCCTGCATGAGACTGACCTAGGTACTCTACATATATGTTACTGTTGTGTAGCTTGGTCTTCTTGTGGGACTCCTAACAGTGGGAGCAGGGGCTGTCTTTGATTCTTTTCCTGGCTTTTGGGACCCTATTCCTCATATTAGGTTACCTTGCTCAGCCTTAATATAAGGTGAGGTGCTTAGTCTTACTGCAAATTGATATGTTTTGTTGATATCCATAGGAAGCCTTCCATTTTCTGAATAGAAATGGAGGAGGAGTCCATGTAGGGGCAGAGGGGAGGTGGGGGAAGGGATTGAGAGGAGAGGAGGAAGGGGAATCTATGGCCAGGATTTTAAATACTAAATAATTTTTAAAACTATATTAAAAATCTACCAGTAGTGAAAAACAACTGATAATTCTACATAGCTGTAAATCCAAAGAATCACAACAGTGACCAGCAAGATATCCCCTATGGTACAACAGTGACACTTTTATTTTTGGACATAACCAACAGTGACACTTTTATTTTTGGACATAACCAACAGCTGTCAAATTGGACTTAAGACCTGCTCAAGAGGAGGCAATTCACATCTGGCACTGTAACTCTAGTAAAATACCTATAGCTGGAGAGGTCACTGATACTAGGAGAGAGTCTACTTCTGCCACTTTCCTAAACTAGAATTGTTCACTGTTTTCTAAATATTTAAACCCACAGATATGTGTAACTTTAACTCATCATCAAAGAAGCTTCTTTTTGTAACAGATGGAGACGATAACAGAGATCTCAAACTGCACAGAGTCAGTAGTAGGGAGATTCCAAGCCCCAACTGACACATCTAGAATATAAACCCTACACTTAGGTTAGAGAACATCTTGAAAGAGGTGGCAGAAAAATTGTAAGAGTCAGAGGACTAGGATCTCTGTTGTAAGATTCTATCTTCTAGACATGTCAGGGAAAATTCACCCATAAAATGCCAATAATATGGTTGCCTAAACAAAACTTGCACAATTACAACATCAGTTGATATGCCATCATGGATGGACATAATTTCATGAGGTCCCATCCCTATTTGAAGAGCTACAGGCAATCAACATATGTACCACTGCACAATGTTGAATGAATGCAGTAGGTTATAAATATACATATAAAATGAAATTTTGTTAAGTACTAAATAAAAATGAAATTTTCAAGGAAAATGGTGAAACTGGAAAAATTATATTGAATGAGATAATATAGTCCCAGAAAGATAAATATAGTATATTGCCTCTCATGTGCAGATTCTAAATGAAAAGTTTTCAGATTTATGTGTTTAAGTTGGACTAAATATGTGTAGATGCCAGGGAGTAAGAAATGATTCATGAGATTTGTCTGTATGAAATAATGTCTTTGGGAAGCAAGGGAGTCAAACACATATGATATGAAACTATAGCAGGTTAGGAGGAAATACTAGATACAGAGAGTTTTAGATGGAGATGTGGGGGTTGGGAGGAAGGGATAAAGTAGAAGTTGAGAAGAAAGTTAACCACAACTAAAGATATATGGAAAAATATGGAAGCCAATTACTACAGAAACTAAAAATATGATTTGAAATGTTTTGAACAGAGGTACCCTATATGGTTTGGTAGTATTGATCCCAGAAGTTACTCATTTTTAAAAATTTCCAATTCCATATAGGATAGTTTCCTGAGTTCTTGGCCATAAAGTCCCAGAATCTTTCCAATCAATACATGTTATTTTTATTAATTTTGGTTATACATCAGAATTAGATGGTGAAACCCTGTTGCTGAAGACACAAGATACTTAGGATACAGAACACAGAGAAGTCAAGATCGAACTGGGTGTGTGACTTCCTGACTAGCAATCATAGTGTCAGAAGGTGCTAAAAATATGCAGATGGAGGACAGAGTAGGTGGAAAAAAGTCACTAACAGTTACTCAGCTGTGCACCCTGTGAACTGTGAAGCAAGCTTCTAGGTATATGTACTCACTGTTGAAATAGTGGCACAGTTGTGTTAGGAACATGGCCATCCACTTTATGATTGAATTTGAGGTCTTACATACCCAATACTTTAAATCTGGTCAAAATCTTATCATTTATAATCTCGATATGTTTTTAAAAAATATAATAAAAAACATGACTGCATAGGTAACAGGTCCTACTGGAAAATATATTTCTAATGTTTCACTAAATGAACATGTAGCTAAACTTTCTCTTATATTTATATTCATAGTCTAGTGCTACTGTGAGCCTGAATTGGGGAAGTTTTGTTTTTGTTTTTCAGTGTGACATTTAATGCAGAGAACTACATCTGTTGAAAATACAAAGAATAAGTTGACTGTTGAATTTTTAGTCTTAAAAATTAGACATCCTCATTGCACCCCGAGTGCATCCTCTGCATTTTTATAAGTTGTTGGTAAGGTCTAGAGCCTTGCTTCATTCAAGTTTCATTGTGTGAGCAAGGTTGCTTCATAGGAAATGACGGATTCTTCTGCCAGGAGGTTCATAATACTTGCTTTTCTGCTCTCACACTAGCAACCATTTGGTCCTCAATGCCAAGACACAGTAAAAGAGGGCCTACTCATGTCCAGATATATTAGCTGTGCATTTACCTTGTGGTGTGCCTGATACATGAATAATTCTGTCCATGCTTTCCCTTTATTGAAAATTTCCTTTTCCCCCTTTGCACACTGCGAGGGCAGTCCATATAAGTATATCTCAAATGATAGATTTATGATACTTCAACGGAAGTAACAAATGTCAACCATGGTCTTTTCTGTCATCTTGTATGTTTGTTTACATTTTATTATTTTTGGCTATCTTTTGCAGATCAGTGAAAATTCTTGATTGTAACATGAGCTAAAAAATTAGTTGTGTATTCCAAGTATATTTGTGCTACTAGAGCAACTCAGTGGTATGTATTTTAAAATAGTCTGAAATGGACATTTTAACTCTGATAAAATAATACTTTAAAAAAATTAGACATCTAACAGCAAGTAAGAGACCTTTGGGCAGGCTGCACCACTGCCACTGCCACCCACTGGACTCTGTTTCCACAAGACTCATTCCACAGCCCACCCCTACCTACCCTAGCATCCTCTCCTTGGCCAACCATCCCTGACAACATCAGCAGTCCCTATAGACACAAGCACTACCTACACTAGACCAAAGAACAGGTGAGTGACTGGTCTCACAGCTAAACTTCCCCAATCACTAGGCCCTAAGCCCCAAGGAAAATCCCCTGCCCTTCCCACTCCCATATCAACCCAGCAAGGCAGCTGGGCCCTGCCCCCAACTCTGATGGAATAACACTACTATGGTGCAGACCTCAACAGCTGACCAGCAGGTGAGAGACCTGTGGGTAGGCTATACCACCACTGTTGCCACCCACTGGACTCTGTTTCCACAAGACCCACTCTGCTGCCCAACCTCACCAACCCTAGCATCCTCCCCATGGGCAGCCCTGTCCCACAACATCATAGCCCTTTAGACATAAGCACCACCCACACCAGTTGGAAGAATAGATGGGCAAACCCCAGTGTAAGAATTTTTTCAACAACATAAAGGGCAATATGGCACCACCAGAATCCAGTGGTCCTACAACAGCAAGACCTGAACATTCCAATGCAGATGAAGCAGAAGAAACAGCCTTAAATACTATTTTATGAAGATGGTAGAAGACATGAAAGAGAAAATGAAAAATTCCCTTTAAGAAACTGAGGAAAAGACAAACAAAAAATTGGAAGAAATCAATAAAACCCTTCAAGAAAGCAAAGAAAACACAATGAAACAGGAAAAAAAAAAGTTCAAGACTTGAAAATTGAAAAAGAGGCAATAAAGAAAAAACAAACCAAGGGAATTCTAGAAATGGAAAATCTAGGTAAGCAAACAGGAAATACAGATGTAAGCATCTCCAGCAGAATATGAGAGATAGAAGAGAGACTCTCAGGCTTGAGGATACAAGAGAGGAAATGGATTCATCAGTCAAAGAAAATGTTACATCCAAAAAATTTTTAACACAGAACATTTAGGAAATCTGGGATACCATAAAAAGACCAAACCTAAAAATAATAAGAATAGAAGAAGAATTCCAACTCATAGGTACAGAAAATATATTCAGCAAAATCATAGAAGAAAACATTCCAAAACTAAAGAAGGACATATCTATGAAGATATAAGAAGCTTACACAACACAAAATATATTGAAACAGAAAAAAGTCTCCTCACCATATAATATTCAAAACAGTAAAGATACAGCATAAAGAAAGAATATTAAGAGCTGCAAAGGAAAAAGGCCAAGTAACATATAAAGGCAGACCTATCAGAATTATAATTGATTTCTCAGTGGAGACTCTAAAGGCCAGAATTTCTCAGACAGACATTTTACAGACAGTAAGAAATCACAGATGCTACACCAGACTATTATACCCTGCAAAACATTCAATCACCATAGACAGAGAGAAGAAGATATTCTATAACAAAAACAGATTTAAATAATACCTATCCAAAAATCTAGCCCTACTGAAAGTACTAGAAGGAAAACTCCAACCCAAGGAAGTTAGCCTCATCTACAAAAACACAGACAACAGATTATATCACACCAACAAAACCCAAAGAAGGGAAACACACACACACACACACACACACACACACACACACACACACACAAACACTACCACCACCAAAACCAAAAAATAATAGGAATTTACAATCACGTGTCATTAATATCTCTTAAGATCAATGGTTTACAATCACTGGTCATTAATATCTCTTAAGATCAATGGACTCAATGGCCAATAAAAAGACACAGGCTAACAGAATGGATATGAAAACAGGATCTATCTTTCTGCTGCATACAAGAAACACATCTAAACTTCAAAGACAGACATTACCTCAGAGTAAAGGGTTGGGAAAAGATTTTCCAATCAAATGGACCTAAGAAGCAAGCTGGTGTAGCTATCCTACTATATAACAAAATAGACTTCAAACTAAAATTAATCAAAAGATATGGAGAAGGACATTACTTATTCATCACAGGAAAAATCCATCAAGATGAAGTTCTGAACATTTATACCCAAAAAATAAGGGCACCCACATTTGTAAAAGAAACATTGCTAAACCTTAAATCACACATCAAAACCAACACATTAGTAGAGGGAGACTTCAACACCTTACCCTTACCAATGGACAGGTCTGCCAGACAGAAACTTAAGAGAAATCAGGGAACTAACAGATGTTATGACTCAATGGACTTACTAGATATTTACAGAACATTTCACCTAAACACAAAAGAATATACCTTCTCAACAACTCATGAAACCTTCTCTAAAACTGACCACATACTTGGTCTCAAACCAAATCTTAACAGATAAAAACAGAATTGAAATAACCACCTGTATCTTATTTGATCACCCTGGCTTAAAGTTAAAATTCAACAACAACAACAACAAAAATAAAAACAGTAAGCTTAGAAACTCATGGAAACTGAACAACTCTAAGCTGAATTACCACTGGGTCAAGGAAGAAATGAAGAAAGAAATTAAAGACTTCCTAGAATTCAATGAAAATGAATACACAACATACCATGTAACACGAATCTTCAAAAATCTTATAAAATAAAAAACATGGAGCCAGAAATTGGAGTTAAACCTGAAAGATCAGAGGAATAGGATAAGCCACAAGCCAATCTCACCTCCCCGACCTTCCTTCTCCAAAGAGAGCTACTTCCTGTATACTCATGCCTATATTTCTTTCTGTTCTGCTAACTCATTTCCTCTCTCTGCCCGTCTATATCACTTCCTCTTCCTGCTCAACTATGTCACATCTTGTCTGTCTGTACAGACTTCCAGACCTTTATGATTAACTGCTGTTGGAATTTTAAGGCGTGTGCCACAATACTCTACTCACTGGCTCTATTCCCAGTGTGGCTTTGTACTCACAGAGATTCAGACAGATACCTGCCTCCCAAGTGGGAGGATTAAAGGCATGTGCTAAGATTGACTGACTCCTATGTTTAATATAGTTGCTGGCCTTTTCCTCTGATCCTCAGATAGACTTTATTGGGGGACACAGATAAAATATCACCATATACTCAAACTTATGGGGCATTATGAAAGCAATGCTAAGAGGAAAGTTCATAGCACTAGGTGCCTACATAAAGAATTTGGAGAAATCTTACACTAATAACAGCACACCTGACAGCTCTATAACAAAAAGAAGCATCCAGGAGGAGATCATGACAGGAAATAATCAAATTCATGGCTGAAATCAACAAAATACAAAGAGAACAATACAAAGAATCAATGAAACAAAGAGCTGGTTCTTTGAGAAAATCAACAAGATAAACAAACCCTTATCCAAAGTAACACAAAGCCAGTGAGTGAATATCCAAATTAACAAAATCAGAAATGAAAAGGGGGACGTAACAACAGATGCTGAAGAAGTCCAGAGAATCATTAGGTCATATTTCAAAATCCTGTACTCCACAAAATTTTAAAATCTAAAAGAAATGGATAATTTTATTGATAGGTACCACATAATGAACTTAAATCAAGACCAGATAAACAATTTAAATAGACCCATAACCCCTAAGAAAAGAGAAGCCATCATTAAAAGTCTCACAACCAAAAAACAAAAAAGCCCAGGACCAGAAGGTTCCAGTACAGACTTCTACCCTAATTTCAAAGAAGAGCTATTACCAATACTCCTCAAATTTTTCCACACAATAGAAACAGAAGGAACATTGCCAAATTCTTTTTATGAAGCAACAGTTACCCTGATATCCAAACTACACAAAGATGCAACAAAGAACAATCTCCCTTATGAACATTGATGCAAAAATAATAAAATATTTGCAAATCAAATCCAAGAACACATAAAAAAATCATTCACCATGATCAAGTAAGATTCATACCAGAGATTCAGGGATGGTTCAACATATGAAAATATATCAATGCAATTCACCATATAAAAAAACTGAAAGAACAAAAAACACATGATCGTTTCATTAGATGCTGAAAAAAACCTTTGACAAAATTCAACACCCTTCTATGATAAAGGTCTTGGAGAGATCAGGATTACAAGGAACATACCTAAACATAATAAAGGCAATTTACAGCAAGCCAACAGTCAACATCAAATTAAATGGAGAGAAACACAAAGCTATTCCACTAAAATCAGGAACAAGACAAGGCTGTCTACTCTCCACATATCTATTCAATATAGTACTTGAAGTTCTAGCTAGAGCAATAAGACAACAAAAGATCAAAGGGATAGAAATTGGAAAGGAAGAAGTCAAACTTTCTTTATTTGCAGATGATATGATAGTATACATCAGTGACCCAAAAAATTCTACCAGGAAACTCCTACAGCTGACAAAAACCTTCAGTAATGTGTCAGA
The DNA here is from genome assembly GCA_001675575.1 of Neotoma lepida. Classification (NCBI taxonomy): domain Eukaryota; kingdom Metazoa; phylum Chordata; class Mammalia; order Rodentia; family Cricetidae; genus Neotoma; species Neotoma lepida. Next base: position 37,256 of record LZPO01108257.1, on the reverse strand, counting down.
ACACAAGACTCAAAAACCTCAGTAGCCCTTCTATGTACAAATGATAAATGGGCTGATAAAGAAATCAGAGAAACAACATCCTTTACAATAACCACAAAAATATAAAATATCTTGGGGTAACTCTAATAAAACAAGTGAAATCTGTACATGACAAGAACTTTAAGTCTTTGAAGAAAGAAATTGAGAAGATATCAGAAAATGGGAAGACTTCCCATGCTTTTGTATAGATAGGATTAACATAGTAAAAATGGTAATCTTACCAAAAGCAATCTACAGACTCAATGCAATCCCCATCAAAATTCCAACACAATTCTTCACAGACCTCAAAGCAATAATCAAGTTCATATGGAAAAAACAAAAAAACCCAGGATAGTTAAAACAATCCTTTGCAATAAAAAATCTTCCAGAGGCATTGCCATCCCTGACTTCATTCTCTACTATAGTAATAAAACAGCTTGGCATTGGCATAATAAACAGATACGTGGATCAATGCAATTGAATCGAAGGAAGACCCTAACATAAATCTACACACCTATGAATACCTGATTTTTGACAAAGAAGCCAAAATTATATATTGCTAACTGGAGGGTCAGCCTTCAAGCAGCATCAAGGTATGCAAAACAAAAATTCACAAATGTGGTGAGGGCTAGACTTTCTATTTGAGGGGAAAATAAACACACACTTTCTGATGACAACTTTCTCTTATACTACAACTTGAAAAAATCTTCTCTGAAAATCTCTCTTGCTCTCTCTCCTGCCTAGTTACTCATTTTCTCACCTCAGTTCTGCACACCCCCACACACCCTTACACACTTTTCCTCTTTCAGCACACTCTCCCATTCACTCACACATTCACTTTTCCATAGCCAAACTCTGGACAATTATATGTTACATTTTCAGGGTCTGACCCATTCTCATAACATATGATAAGTCACACAGATTTTCTCAGGCTAAGGATGTCACATTGACCAGTCAGTGAGTAATGCTTGACTGGGCATGTAGCTCTTTCCCAGACAGAAAGTGACATTGAAATTCAGAACTTAACAATAACAGTTAGTTGGCTGAACCTTGGGTTTGGGAGTGTGTGCAGAAAGTCCATTACTGCAAAGGGTTATGTCTACCAACATGTCTTCATGTCTGACATTGATTCATCAATAAACACCTGGGAATTTGTCTTTGTGTATTCTCTGCAGGGGCAGCTAGTCTGTTTTGAATTTGTTTTGACATCTAGCTAAATGTGTAAAAGGCTGTCTTTGTGACTGAGAATACTGTTACTTTCCTGTGTCAGTTATGGAAAATATTCTAGTATTATTTCTATTCATCAGAATTATACAGCTTAAACAGAAATCATCTTGCTGATCATCCACAGCTATAAATGTGCCCAAAAGATGGAATATTTTCACAAGATAAACATACAAACAATGGGAAGAATACCCAAGGCTGTTATTAGGGAAGGAATAAAGTGGCCCATGAGAAAAATTACAGGCAGAAACAACCACTCATTTACAGTCAGTGACTCCACAATTTTGCCAGGTGGGGCTCCCCATCAGAGAGTTATTTGTGTGGTGGGTCGACCTGTTGAAAACTAGTTGTCACCTGCTGTATACTCCCATAGCCTCTAGTAAAGAAATTGCTACCAGAAGCTCTCAGCAATTATACAATGGAAAAGAGAAAGCATCTTCAACAAATTGTGCTAGCATAACTGGATGTCAGCATGTAGAAGAATAGATCCATATCTATTACCTTGCACAAAACTCAAGTCCAACTGGATAAAAGACCTCAACATAAATCCAGTTACACTGAACCTGATAGAAGAGAAAGTGGGAAGTATCCTTGAATGCATTGACACAGGAGACTACTTCCTGAATACAACACCAGTAGCACAGACACTGAAATTGACAGTTAATAAATGGGACCTTCTAAAACTGAAAAGCTTCTGTAAGGCAAAGGACACTGTCAATAAAACAAAATGGCAGCCTATGGAATGGGAAAAGATCTTCACCAACCCCACATCTGACAGAGGGCTGATCTCCAAAATATATAAAGAACTCAAGAACCTAAACATCAAAAAAACAAATAATCCTATAAAAAAAAAAGGGATAGAAATCTAAACAGAGAATTCTTAACAGAAGAATCACAAATGACTGAAAAACACTTAAAAATGTTCAATATCCTTAGCCTTTGGGGAAATGCAAATCAAAACAACACCAAGATATCATCTTATACCTGACAGAACGGCTAAGATCAAAACCACTGATGACTGTTTATGTTGGAGAGGATGTGGAGTTTAGCTGGCTTTTGGAAACCTGTTCCTCATGCTGGATTACTTTGCCAAGCCTTGACACAGGGGGAGGAGCTTTATCCTACCTCACATTGATGTGACATGCTTTGTTCAAGGCCATGAGAGGCCTGCCCCTTTCTGAATGGAGATGGAGGAGGAGTGAATGAAAAAGGAGATAGATGGGAGGCTGGGGGGAGGGGATGGAAAGAGAGAGGGGAGGGGAAGTGTGTTAGCATGTAAAACAAATGCAAAAAAGTATTTATTAAAATTTTAAAAATTGAAAGCTATATAATTTCATCTAAGTCCCAGGAGACATCACAAAAGAGAAGCCGGAAGAGTGTAAGAGTCATAGGATAGAGAAGAACATTATATAACTATCTTCTGGATATGACATAGCCATCATATTCACTAGCATGTACTAAATGTGGTTACTTACACAAGATATGCACAAAAATAAAGACCTGGGGTAGGAATAGGAATTTTGAGGAAGAAATGAGTCAGTAAGAGCAGAAAACGTATAAGAGCAGGTAATGGTAAGATGAATATGAAGCATGTAATTGTCAAAATAAAAATAGTGTAAAATTAAATTAAAAATAAAAAGATGAACAACAAATACATATCAGATAGGTCATTGAGATTTTTTACTTATATCAAATGTCATCACTTTTCTAAGACAGCACAAGTTACTTGCTTATTTCTCTACACTGTCTCCCTCAGCAGTTACATTCCCTTATCTGATAGCTTAAAAATCCATGATCAGTAGATAATCTATCATGCTATCCACATAATATCTATGCTATCTTTTCTGTCTAATACAGCCATTACTATGTAGTCATGTCAATATGTCCCTATCAAATGCTCATTTGAGAAAATTCAGTGAAGGAAATAGATCACTGGGTCTCTAATCAACAAGATACTCATCCTTACCACACTGCACCAAAGAGATGTGACAGTGTAAGAAAATATCTGGCTTTAATTCTTTGTATATTCTTTGATCGTAAACTAAAATGAGAATTGTTTTCAGTCTTTTCTCTGTGTAACTCTAAGAAAGCTTCCTTTCACAAAATTAGATTGACTTCAGAGATATCATACAACTAAAATCACCAATCTATTTCATTTTTTTCTGTAATACAATCTTTACTGTCTCAGTGTGATTACCAAGCCATAGTAAATTAGTATGTTAATTTACTTGTAAAAAATAGTAAAAAAATGTTCCAAGGAAAATTATGGAGCCAATTCCACTGGCTACTGATGTACAATCTATACTTACCCACCTTTGTTGCTCTTATCTAATTGTGAAAGAGATTGTAACAAAATCAGCTCTTTTGAACTTCATTTTATCTTTGTACCAAATATAAAATGTTATGATGCATTATTATTACAAAAATATGAGCAGGGAAGTTAATCTTATATACTAAAGCAAAATGTCTCAAATTTCACAGAAAGTAGCAGAGTCAGGAAGCAATCTAGTTTTGAATACAACAGCAAGTTTCTTGGCACAAAGTTATAGTAGTAAGGTTATTTATGTGTTTATTCCCAGGTCATTTAAAATCTTTATCAGTAGCATTTCTACTTCGACTTAGTGCTTTCTAATGACTTTATCATTTAGCACTTAAAAATAATAAATATGTGTTACAATGTAAAATACATTGTTTCTATTTGTGTATGCATTATTTAAAGATCAAATCATGTTGAATAATGTTGTGGAATATTACTTTAACTATGTAAAGATGTACTATATTTGTTTATGCTGTGAAATATTATTTTAACTGTGTAAAGATGTGTTACAATTGTTCATTCTGCATTTGTTTAATTATGAAAAGATGTGATGCTGCTTTACTTTGCCTGTCTAAGGTACCTGATTGATGTAATAAAAAACTGAATGTCCAACAGCTAGGCAGGAGGAGGATAGGCAAAGCTGGAGGGCAGAGAGAATAAGTAGGAGGAATCATCTAGACTGGAGAGAGAATGAGAGAGAACTATGGAGAAAGAGAGGGAGATACCCAGCCAGTCAGACATACAGTAAGATATGCAGAATGAAAGAAAGGTAAAAAGTACCAAGGTAAAAGGTAGATGAACATAAACAGGTTAATTTAAGTCATAAGAACTAGTGGGACAAGTGTAAGCTAAGGCTGAGCATTCATGACTAATAATAAGTCTCTGTGTCATGATTTGGGAGCTGTTTGGTAGCCCAAAAGAAAGCCTACTACAGAAATAGCACATGTACCATCTCATGTATGCATTCTTTAATTATAGTCACAATATTCAAACTATTTTCAGTTAGTCTTATATGAATGTAAAAATGCTGATCTCATAGAAGTTGATGCAGAATACTAGCTATCAATTGCTAAAGGAAAAGTATAGAAAAAGTGGATGAGAAAAATTGGTCATTGGGCACAAATTAATCCAAGAAAAAGAACTTTCAGTATTCTATTATGTTCACTAGAGTAGAATAGAATAACAATAAAGTCACTGTGTACCTAACTTAGGTTTTGTACAGAAACTGATAAATGTGTATTGTTTGACATGAGCATAGCTATGTCAAGGACCACAATGGCTCAGCCCCATGGGAATGATGAGGCTCAGAGAGATGGCAAAGTCTTCCTCTGGTACAAGTGAATATGTTAACAGTGTGTGCAGAAAATACCCACAATCACTTTCTCCCTCCCCCCTCAATGTTTATGTACTGAAGGCTGTTTCCTTATAGAGACAGCTCCTGTGAAAATGAACTAAACCAAAAAATTAAGGTGAATAATTTAGCATAGTGTCAGGAACAAACTCTGTGGAAGTCAATTTTTATGAATATTGTTCCTTACCTTTCTGCATCATCAGAATCTACAAGACCTTCTTTGTTGCAGCAATGCATTTTATTACTTTTTTAACTCACGGAATTGTCCTAAATCAATAACTATTGCCAGTTTTCTCAAGTACCCAACCCATTGCTAGGCACATAAAATATTTTGGTACAATTTTCCTTGCAACTGCATTAGAAACCCTCATGTAAGAAAGATGTTTCTGCCTCCACTTACTGAGAGTTTAGGCTATATCCACACTTTGATGTGTTTAATAACTATGCAGTCTTATATCTATATGTCACTTTTTTATTGTTAAAATGTGACACTCCCAACCCATCCTTCCCAATAGGATCTCCTTCACTAGATAAAGCTACTAAAATCCAGTAAATATATACTCCATTCTCCACTCTCAGACAACCTATCTTCTATTGAGAAAATCCTCAGGTAGGGTAAATATGAACTGTGAGATGTCTGTAGAGTCTTCATAAGTTGGACTCTCAGGTGAAGCTTCTTGAGCTCATACATTAGATGACATTGGCCGAAAATCTCATCTTGGCAAAATAAGGTCAATCACATAGCTTGTCGAGCAAAATAAGCTACCTTGTACTTTCAGAAACAGCACAGAGATTTTATTAAGCACATTGGTGATTAAGTATATTGATGCTTAATAAAAAGAGGAGATAAAAAAATTCTGCAGGGAACCATGACCACTCCTAACAGTGACTTTCAAATCTCCAAAAAGATGACAGGATCCCACAACAATGATCCCACATGGACTATGATAAAGCCATTAAGCTTTGAACTTAAAGATTGGCTTTGGACTACAAACTGCTCAACACAATTTCAAGATGGCTAGCTGAGATGATCCAGTCTGACAGACTATTCGAACAAGGACTTGAGACAAGCCCTGAACTTTCCCATTAGGCCGATACTGGACAAATGACACAGCTAACTGTCTCAGGACTTGACAATTAACCCCAAAAACTTTCTTTTCACGATTCCCTAAAGATGCCTTCACCCCCAGACAGCAAGAAGTAATTTTAAGAACATGATTTTGATGCCCACATTCCCAAGAGGTGGGGTNGGTAGTTTTTTGGTCGTTTGAGTTATGGATATTGTCATTGTTTATGATGGTTGGTTACAAGTTGTTAAATGTTAATGGTCAGAAAAAAAAGCTAAACAAAGGAGATTAGATTTAAGGTTCTTGTTTCAGGAAAAAAAGATATAGAAATGATGAATAAAGGGTAGATCATTGAATCTACTCTGAAAAAAAGATATAGAAATGATGGATGAAGAATAGATTATGAAATATACTCAAAAAAGAGAGGATATAGATATGGTAAGATAGATAAAAAAGACTATTGAATCTACTTTTAAAAGGCAACTACTAGTTTTAAATATTTTACACTGGATTGGATTTTTGTATATTGTATAAAATTTTGGATTGGACTCACCAAAATAGGATAAATAATGAAATTTTTGTCTGAATTTGTCAAATGTTAATGGATTGGACATTGTTAATATATATAATGGAGGTTTTTGTCTGAATTTCAAATGTTAATGGATTAGACATTGTTAATGTAATTCTTGACTGTATATATATACTTATTGGATATAGTTTTTCTTGTATTAGTTATAAGCTTTTTTATTATTTTAGACACAAAGGGGGAAATGTAGTGATATACTGTATCCCCCAAAATATTGTGTACCCTAATAAAACTTATCTGGGGTCAGAGAACAGGACAGCCACTAGATTAGATGTAGAGGCCAGAAAATGGTGGCAGATACCTTTAATCCCAGCACTCGAGATCTCATGTCTTGCTTGGGAAAGACACATGTCTTTAATCCCAGAAAGTGATGACAGGAAGCAGAAAAGTATATAAAGTGTGAGGACCAGGAACTAGAGGTCTCTTTAGCTTTCAGGCTTTGAGCAGCAGTTGAGCTGAGATTCATTTGGGTAAGGACTCAGAAACCTGAAGTCTGAGGAAACAAGATCATCTGAGGAGTTGACAAGGTGAGATTAGCTGTGGCTTGTTCTGTCTCTGATCTTTCAGTGTTCACTCCAATATCTGCCTCTGGGTTTTTTATTAATAAGATCTTTTAATAATCATGTTTACAAATTCATCCTATATCATGTCCTGTAATAAATGGTTTATGCCTGATTTAAGATTTTTTTTACTTGACTAAAGTTAAAATAGACTCTAGACTATCCAGAGAAATCCTAGAAGGAAATAGACTTTTTACGTAGAGTTTAAAAGGGATGCTCTAATAAGTTATGCTTGAAAGTACTACTAAAAATGAAAAGAATTATTTTTGCTTATTAACTGTTATAGGACTGACATGTTAGAGAATGTTTATTAAATATAAAAGTCTAAATTTTCAATTATTTTACTTTAGATATATACGATAAATCCTGTGATAGAATCTTAAGATTACAGTGTTAGAAGATACACCTTGAAATAAAGGATCTTTTTTAAAGGCAGTGGTGGCACAGGCCTTTAATTCCAGCACTTAGGAGACAGAGGCTGGTGGATCTCTATGAGTTTGAGCCCAGTCTGCTATACAAGGCAAGTTCCAGGATAGCCAGAGCTGTTACACAGAGAAATCTTGTCTTAAAAAACAAAACAAAATAGCATAAATCCTAGATCTGTAAGATTGGTTGAAAGTTAGAGCTAACAACTGTATATTATAACAGCATTTTCATTTTCATAATGGGTTGCCTTGCCCAGCTTTGAAATGAAGACTTTCACTTTGTTATATTGTATCTTGTTTTGTCCTGTCTGTGTAGCGTCTCTTGGAGGCAAGCTCTTTTCTGAAGGGAAATAGAGGAAGAGTGGATCTTTGTGAGAAGGGAGGTTGGGGGAAGCTAGGAGGAGAAGAGAGAGGAAACTGAGGTTCAGTATTATGAGAGAAGAATCTATTTTCAAGCAAAAAATGGAAAAAGTATGAATGATAGTTTTCAGGATGCTTCTAAACATGTGTTGTACTGTTTAATTTTGTATCTTTGTGAACACATTACCTGACAGAAAAAAATTAAGGGAGCAATATTTATTTAGGTTCAAGGTTTTATTCCATCATGGTGAAGCAACAATGGCAGAGAAGTTCTATTCCCGGCAGTAAGACTATGTGGTAGATGCTGTTCATATAATGATGATCCAGCAAGTGCAGAGCTAGACAGGACCCAAGGACTGAGCAACTTTTAAAGCACCACCCTTAATGACCTATATCTACCAGGTCAGTTTTGACTCGTATTAAGTTTCCACAGCCTCCAAATATAGCACTATCTGTCAGAGGAAGAAGCATTCAAAATGTGAGTTTGTGATGGACATTTCAAATTAAATCATAGCAGTTGTACTAAAAGGAAAACAAAGATGAGTGTAAACTTGGGGAATGTTCACAACTTTGAGAGAAACAAACTAGATTAGAGCCACACAATGATTGCTTCAGTGGAGGTGAGAGTATGCTTACTCCTAAGCTAGGTAATGAGTTCACAATTGCTTGTTCATAATAGACTTCCTAGACTATATAACTGTTATTTACTTTCTTTGGTATGTATCAATTTCCTTTTAGATGGTGGATACAGACATTAACTAAAGGGATGCAACTTTGGGGAAACATTTCAGAATTCAAATTTATAAATACAAGGCATCTTATTTGAATGGCAATAGTATTTTGAATACATAATTTAAATCCTTGTAGTGCTAGTTTTATGTCAACATAATACAAGCTAGAGTCATCAGAGAGTAGAGAGCCTCAATTGAGAAGATACTTTCAGAAGATCAGACTGTACACATTTTCTCAATTTAGTGATTCATGGGGGAGGGCCCAGTCCATTGTGTGTGGTTGTGGCCATCCTTGGACTGGTGGTCCTTGGTTCTGAAGAAAGCAGGCTGAGCAAAGCCATAGGAGCAAGCCAGTAAGTAGCACTCCTCCATGACCTCTGTATCAGATCCTGCCTCCAGGTTCCTGCCCTGTTTGAGTTCCTGTCCTGACTTCCTTTGCTGATGAACAGTGATTTGGAAGCATAAGCCAAATAAACCCTTTCCACCCCAAGTTGCATTGGTCATAATGTTTCATGATGCCAATACTAACCCTAAGACAACCCCCACAGGTCAAAATCTTTAGGTGTTTGACTATAACTGGTGTTCTCCCAAGATATGAAGAAGTACTGGGTGTAAATATCTAAACATCTATTTGAATGATTAACTTGAATTAAGACCGTCTAAGAAGAGAGGCTGCTTATCCAAAAGTATTTCAACTTGCTCATTTTATTTTTATTTGTGTACAATTTTATTTCATAGTCATTGTGAAACATAATATTATGAAATATGTAGTGGAAGCACAAATATTGGAGGTTAAAGAATCATATAATGCAGCTTCAGAATTGTAGGAAAGGAAAAAAAAGAATATTTAAAAAAACTAAATTTAAATACTGTGCAAGTTTCAAAAAGCTTGCAAGTGCCATCCCTTTAGAATCTTGGAGCAAGTTATCTAGAATTTCAATAAGCGAAGTTTATTCTTTTCCAAACCCTCCATTATTGTGATGACTTTACTTCTTGCTGGTCAAAATCATTTATTAACTTTTTAATGTGAACCAGCTTGTTGTAAAGAAACACACATCTATCTTTTTCTTCACAAAATGTAGGATTAAGCTGTCGCATTTTCTGATATGCTACTGAAATTTTTTTAGTAATATCTTGGTATTCTTTTGATCCTGGAGTAAAAGCCTTTCTTTCTGAATCTAGGTCAATGATTTGTGTGCATGAAATCTGTATCTTGTTGTACATGGCCTGATATTCACTATAATCTGCCCTGAATTCCTTCTCATAACTCTGACGTTGGTCAGAGGAAGCTATAATGGAATAATTAGCCAAATAATCTGGAGTCCCAAGTGTAAAACTTATCTTCCCAGTGTCAGGGAAAACTTTTTTAACTTCTTTGTTGGAAGTTGACTTCATAATTTCATCTTGTTTTTTAAAATCTATCTTCTGTTTCTCCATCTTGCTGGTAATGCAATTTGGAATGTTTGTTTTTCGCTTTGCAAATGTACATTTGAACTTCTCAGGCATGAAGTGCTGTATTTCTATTGGCTTTGAATACATTTTTTGAACTGAAACACAATATGGAACTTCAAAAGAAGTGTGTTTATTCATCTCTCTTTCAAACATGCCACTGTCATGGCTGATCCTATCACATGGATTTTGAGTCCCCGATCTTTCTGGAGTACTGCAAAAGTTATGATTGCATTTCATGAGCAGCGGTGAATTTGAAATTGGCAGATGGAAAGTAGGCAATGATGAAGGGAGGTATTTGGTAGTTGCAGAACATGGCAGAATTATAGATTTCTCACTATTACCACTTACTTGGTCATTTGATGTTAACTGCACAGCAGATTTAAGGGGAAAGAGTCCACCTTTGTTTTTCATTAAATTGTGAAAATGATCCTTTGAGGATGATGCATCATCTGTTTTAGAAACTACAGATGATTCTTTGCAATGGGTGGCATTGGTAGCTTTGTGAAATGGTTGTAGTTTTCTGGAAAGCACCAAATCTAATGACTGCTTGTCTTTCTCATTATAACCAGGCCAATCTCTCTGGACCTCTTTGAAGATACTGTCTTTTAAAGAGTATGACAAAGTAGTGGCATTCAAATTAGCCACCTGCAGCAGAATTTTTCCAAGAAAATTGGTGTCATTTATTTTGATGGCATCTTTTTGCAGTTGAGCAAGAAGTTCAGATTTTTTGTAGTCTTTCAGTGCCAGTAGGTGAATCACTCTGTCCCTATATGACTGAGTTTGGACACCATTGATCAGCTTTGACTTTCGGGTGGCATATGCAGGATTGACAGGAGTTGTTCTTTTCCTCTCAGGTACGTTATCAGGAACAAATTGAGACACTTTTCCAACTGGAACTTTTTTCTGCATATATGATTTTCTAACATTCTTCCATATATTGAAGGATTTCTCTTCTGCTTCTGTCATTATTGGTTGAGTCAGCCTAGAAGCACTGGTGGCTCTATTCACCATCATTTTGTCTTGAATTGATTGTGGGCAGTTGAATTGTGGGCGAGTAGAATTTGGCATATTTGGTTGGGGATTGCCAATTTTGTCTTGTTGGGTGTCATTACTGACATTTGACAATTGAAAGTTAAATTTTTTCATATCAGTAGATGAATTATTTAGTGAGATTTTGCTAAGCTGTTGAAATCCTTGGAATTGAGAACCCTGGGAAGGTAATGAATGCTTATTGTTCTGGTATGGGGAACTTGCCTGGATGATTGGCCTTAGAAACCCCATAGGCAGTCTGTTGACATTGCTCAGCCCTGGATCTATGCTGTCTGCCTCCTTCACAGGCATCTGTCCTGTCATTTTTCCTGTTGCTCTGCCTCCAAAGGAAGCCAAATAGTCATATCTGTACAGATCAAAGTTTGAAAGAAAAAATGATTTTATTCTCCATGGCATATATGAACTATTGTCACTATTGTTTACAAAACTATATTGACAAAATATTTTATCCTAGTTGGACAAATAAGAGAAATAGCTGACTGAGGAAAATTTTGGAGAGATAAAATTGTTGTGAGAATCTAATTATTTTTCATCTTTATAGCTTCTCTTCAGAAAGCCATTAGCTCAAACTGAAAATGTTATTCTTTGAATTTAATATATAAAAATTATCTCCTCCTCAAGTAAAGGTACTTGACAGTGGGATCAACAACATGTACAAATTATTGGAGGCTGGAGCAGAAGGCTTCCACATGACATGATTAAGAGCAAGTCCACATTACACTTAGTCTGTCATGAAAGAAATCTTCTTAATCTTTTGTAGGATTGGAGTTTGGCCTATCCACAGGGGCTGTCACATGTGACCACATAATTTGCATTAATAATAGATGAAAAGAAAGAATTTAGAGGTGTTTATTTTAATTCTTAAATCTCTATACATCTCTAATAATGGGAAGTGATTTGCTCATCACTCAATATCTTTTCTCCCCAGTAACGCTCTTCTCCATAATCTTTTATTTCATTATTCCTCTTCTTTATTTAGAGTCTTCACATAACCATTTTATTTAAGATAGTGCCCTACCAAAATGAATAAAAATTTCTTTAAAAAAAAAAGAATTCTAGAAAAAATGAGGGGTGGGTTGAGAGGGAAAGGCTGTGGGGGAATGGGAGTAGGGAAGAGAGGGGAATCTGTGATTGGTATGCAAAATGAATAAAAAATGTCTTTAAAAATAGAATTTGAGAACATATTGCTCCTATCTCACTGTATAAAAAGATCATCCTTTCAGATGATCAAACTCAGAAATTATATCAAACAAATATTTATGTAAAAATATATTTTAATACTTCAAATAAAATATAGTGCCCTACCTTTTACAGTCACTCCAGAACACTCTTTCCATTATCTTGTATAGAGCACATTTACTAACTGCAATCAGATTACATTTGCTTGTTTGTTTCATGTATGTTACTTTGACCAGGATATGGATTTAATAAGGGATTGGGTTTTGTCAGTCTTTATATTGCTTGACTCCAGTAGCTAGAGTTAGCCTTCGAAGATTTAGGAAGCAGTTGGTACTTCTTAAACAAATCATGTCAGTTCTATTCATGTTAAATCTCACTCTTGATCGGTTCACTCTGCTAAATTTCTATTCACTATTAGAAATGTAGCTCAAAGCTAAGTTCATTTTGTAACATCTATCTATCATCAGAAATAATTATTTCCTTCATTATTATTTCAGAGCATATTGTATAAGTTCTATGAGAAATAACACATATTGCCTCATTATCACTTTTGTTTTTATACTAGTCTATGACCTTTAGAATCATAGAGACTATTTTATGTGTAATTTTATTGACTCTTGTCATTTTTTGTTCATAGTACTATACTGTACTCTTTAAGCAATAGGTGCATAGGAGAAACAGTTTCTAAATGTCAAGAGAATAACTAGTAATACCTTTTCATTTCTTAAGGTGAAGATATATCTCTATCACATCAAGAAGTATATGAGTCTATTAACGTCAGAGAGATGTTTCATTCCTCTTTAATATTTTTCATGATGCCATAACTTCACAGTACATTTCTATAAAATAAAAGTATGAAATAGCTGATACAGAAATAACATTAAACCAATGTAATGCAGAAGTATAGTCAGCAATAAAATGCCTTCATACATACATGAAAGTTATTTTATTCTTGCTGGAGATCCTTAGTAAATATAAACAGAAATAAACTGTCTTTCCTGTCTTTATGTCTACAATCTTTTAGATACTAAAAAAAAATTCCAATCATATTCTTAGTTCCAGATAACAACAAAATGTCTTCTGACAAATTATAAGAAGACAGGCACATTGTGACAAAAATATGAAATAATTTTATAGACATAGAAGTCTAGAAACCATTGACACAAACTATTCTTTTTTTATATTGATTATCTTTTCCAGCCTGATCACAGTTTTCCCTCTTTCCTCTCCTTCTAGTCTCTCCCTCCAACATCCCTGCTCCCCCCACTGTAAGAACAACTTCTGACCAGTCTTATTAATAAACACTCGGAACAAGAAATAAGGGTGAAAATCTGACAGAGATCAGAGGAATTAGGAGCAAACCACCACCCAACGCTGCCTCTACTTCCCAGGATTGAAGCGGAGGAAAGAGCCAGCCTTCCGGTCTAACCTGGCTTTTATACCTGTCCATCTGCTAACTAATTTCCCATCCTCCCAAGCTACATCACTTCCTGTCTTGTCTGCATGGATCTTCAGAACTCTAAGGTTGATGCTGGGATTAAAGGCGTGTGCCACCACCTCCTACTGCTAGTTCCCCATGTGACCTTGGAGTCACAGAGAACCAAATGGATTAAGGGCGTGTGCTAACTTGCATGGCTATTGTTTTTCTATTAGTGGCTGGCAGCCCCGTTTTTCCTCTGACCCTCAGATAAATTTTATTAGGGAAGACAAATAAAATATCACCACACCCCACTGCATCCATTTCTCCTCCTTTCTAGTCTGAAAAGCACTAGCCTCCTATGTATATCAGCTAGCCATGGCATATCAAGTTGAAGCAAGACTAGGCACTTCCTCTCCTATTAAGATTGGATGAGGCAACTCAGGAGGAAAGGGACCTAAAAGCAGTTATTGGAGTCAGAGACAGGCCCTGCTCCCACTGTTAGGAGTCATATAAGAAGACCAAGCTACACAACTATAACATATGTGCAGAGTGCCTAGGTCAGTCCCACGCAAGTTGTCCGGTAGGCGGTTCATTCTCTGTGAGCCTCTATGAGCCCAGGTTAGTTGACTCAATGTTTCCTTGTGATGTCCTAGAGCTAAAAGAATTTCACAAATGGGACTGAAAGTGGAGAGCTTCTCTACCTAATAATATAACAAAAAGCAACAATAATTGGCAGGGTGGAGAAATAGAAGAAGATATAGGAAAAATAGATGAAAATGCACAGAGTGCCAGAGCCTACTAGAGAACAATCAAAACTATGATAATCAATGGATAAATGGTAGACAATTATGTAAGCATTACTAAAATAAAAATAGTCAACATTTTAGCAAGGATATCAAATTAGAATTTTGCTTCATAATAAGTATAAATTCTATATATATCACAAGGTAAATGGAAAAATTAAATAATATGACAATAAATGACTTGAGATTTCAAATTGTTAAGAATAATTGTATAAAATAGAATATATATTTTATTATATATATTATTTTTCATGTAATGAACACTCAAGTTTTACAAAATCAACCCTCAAAACTTGCAATCAAAGTACAAAAAGGTGAAGAATGACAGAATTGTATAGCATAATTTTGAGCTGTGATGAACTGACTTGTTTACATGAATCTTTTTGCTTAAATTAGTGAACATCATTCTAATATACTCATTGATCTGGTGACAAAATTATAATTTAAAAGTACATAAAATTTTTATTATGATTGAAGAGGTATAGTTCGGCACATTGTTTATTAGTTATACATTGAATGTTTATTTCAGAAGGGATTGTGAGATTGGACAAGAATAACATATAAAAGGTCCCTACCATTAAAATATATTTAAAAGACATTGCCTGATTGTTTCCCCAATCTGAAATTTGTAGCTTTACCTGGATTGCTATTTGGTGACTGATGAGAAACTACTTTCTGATCCACAGGCTGTGTCTTGATAATTTATGCTGGGATTTAAAAAGTGGATAGGGATCTCTCTGGGATTATGTTTATAAAAACATTAATCTAATTTGTAAGGACTCATTGTGTTCTGTAGCAGTCAGAATGACAAAAATTCATTAATCTGTCCAACTTATGTACTATAAAACATGTATACAAACTGATATATTATACTACCTTCCAGTTTGATAGTGCCTCAAAACATGGCTTTGATCACTATAGAGACACTATGTAAAAAAAAAAGAGACCAT
Organism: Neotoma lepida; assembly: GCA_001675575.1. Taxonomy (NCBI): domain Eukaryota; kingdom Metazoa; phylum Chordata; class Mammalia; order Rodentia; family Cricetidae; genus Neotoma; species Neotoma lepida. The sequence continues at coordinate 21,763 of LZPO01108257.1, read as the reverse complement.
CAAAACCCAAACTTTCAGCAATTTTCTGTGTGAGAGGAAGCATTTATAGCAGATAACTTAAGTCTCACTGGTATCCTACTGGTATTATATAGTACATGTTCTATTTGTAGTAAAAGAAATAATTGCACAAACACAGGTTCAAATCACTGTTGTTAATTTTAAACACCCTTGAGATCTAGCCAAATGTAGTAATATGTCTGCCCTTTCTTACCTGTCCATTGTTCTTTGTCATCATCTAGGTTATGCACTTTCTATGGCACTGTAGTCTCTGCAGTGCTCTTCACACATCACTTAATGTGTAACTATCAACATACCAATTCTTCTAGAACTCTGACATCACAATCACTAATCTCCTCTAACATTCTCCATCTCCTAACTTAAAGGGAAACTTCAATTCCCTTAAAGATATTACTTTCCTAGAACCCTCTCAAATCAATGTTTTTGTTGTTGCTTTAAGTTTTTAATTTTATTTTATGTGTTGTAGGTGTTTTGCCTGCATGTATGTCTGTAAACCATGTAAATGCCTGGTGCACTTGGAGGCCAGAAGATGGGGGTCACATTCCCTAGAACTCAAGTTGCAGATGGTTGTGAGCCACCATATGGGTCCAGGGAATTAAACCCAAGTCCTCTAGAAGAGTAGACAGTGCTCTTAACTTCTGAGCCATCTCTCCAGCCCCTGATGTTTTCTTTTTAACAGTCGTCAGGTTAAGTGTCTTAGCTGCTGTAACAATTATAGACTAGGTGGTTTATAAAAAGCAAGACTCTGAAGCTGGAAATGCAAATCAAGGTGCCTATACAGTTGGTGTTTGATGGGAAGCTATTTTCTGAATTATAGACAGTGCTATATTAGTATTCCTAGAATAGCAAATGAGAAGAATCTTTCTTGGGTCTCTTTATAAAGACACTAATCTAGTTTATGTTGACTAATTTTCTATCTCCTCATCAACTTGGAGATGAAAACTTCAACATATGAATCTAGGGGTGTAATGCTTAATTTTTATTGCTAATTTGATAGGAATACAGGATCAGTTAGGAGATAAGTGTCTGGATATGTAGGAGAAGGATTATCTATATTAAGTTAGTTGGCTGGAAGATCTATTAGCTCTTATGTAGGTTAGGTTTAGTGAGATGAGAAGATCTACCCTGAATGTAGGAAGGACTATTCCATTGAGTAGGGTCGTGTACTGCATAAAAAGGAGAAATCTAGCAAAACACAGAATTCATCACTCTCTGCTTCCTTACTGTGGATGGAATGTGATCAGCAGCCTCACATTCCTACTACCATTGAATTCCACCATGATGGACTGTATGCTACAACTGTGAGGCCAAATAAGCACTTCCTTCTCTAAGTTCCTTATTGTCATGTATTTTATCACAGCAATGATAAAATTAAGTCCAAGTATGGCAAAAGTACTTAGACAGATTTCCACCCATGAAAAACTACATGAAAACTACATTTAATTTTAACAACTCCCCCCCCCAATTTTAACATTTTGTTATGAGCTAGAAGGTATAGTCTAGAATTTTAACTTACTTGTATAAATCAAATTTATTCTAAGGCAAATTTCTCTGTAGCTGTGAACCTGTAAAATCAAATGGATTATATGCCAAAATGCAATAATTTTTAAAATGAGAATTATGAAAGAAGGTAAATGTAACTCATCCAATGTTAGTCCAAAATACAGAAGAAAACAGCCTTGAATTCTAAGAATCTGATCAACTTCTTAGGCTTGCCCTTCTGTCCTTGGGAGTTGTCATCTTCATTTCCAGACACCTTGGTCAGAAATTCTGTCTTCTGATACACACTTTTTTTTTCCTTTAAGCCATACAATGTAACTATTTTA
>LZPO01108256.1:53904-80285 GCA_001675575.1 Neotoma lepida | reverse complement strand
GATGTGCAGTTCCCGTGGTACCCAATGGTCAGGGTCTAGGCAAGGTGCTGAAGGTTCTTGGCAGATAATAAGGTGGAGAGTGATAAAGACGTTGTGGTGGTTTGAATAAGAATGGCCCCATAGACTCACATATTTGAATACTTGGTCACCAGGAAGTGGCACTGTTTGAAGATTAAGAGGTGTGGCCTTGTTGAAGTAGGTGTGGCTTGTTGGAGGAAGTGTGTTATTGGGGGTGGTCTTTCTGGTTTCAAAACCTATGCCAGGCCCAATCTGCTTCTCTCTCTCTCTCTCTCTCTCTCTCTCTCTCTCTCTCTCTCTCCCCTTCTTCTCTCCCTGTTGATAAGAATGTACCTCTCAACTACTTTTCATCACCATTCCTGCCTGCATGTTGCCATGATGGTAATGGACTAACTCTGAAACTGTAAGCAAGCCCACAATTAAATGTGTTCTCTTAGAAGAGTTGCCTTGGTCATAGTGCTCTTCACAGCAATAGATCGGTGACTAAGACAGACACTGAATATTAACCCTTCACACACACTCACACCTACATGTGTGCATGTGCACACACACACACACACACACACACACACACAAACACACACACAAACACTTTCCTTCACATATTCTATCATCTCTCTCCCTTCACTTCTACTTCACTCTGTTATATATCAAGTATTTTTCCATCTTTAAAACTTGGTCTGCTTATCCTTTTTTTCTGCCCTCCCTTCACAACTAGTCCACAAATGTTCTTTAAATAACCAGTTCAGGGTCTAATACCCAAGACCTCTCTTTACAGGGTCCTGCTTGTCTCTTGCTGTCTCTTTTCAGGTTTGCTAACNTTTCCCAGGCCGCATCTTAGTTTTGTTTTTGCTCCCATTTAGTGATAGGAACATTTTTCCTTGCTGAGGACNTCGAGAAGCTACATTGTTTGCAGAAGCTCCACTTCAAAAACACACATTTCCNATCTTCTCTTGGCATATGCTCTCATTGCTTTTTGTGGCAATATTTTTCCATATATCCCAGTTGGATTTTTCTCTGTTTACTCAACAACACAAAAAGACATCTATTTTGATGGCTAAGTCTTCTCCCCTCTCCCTAGAGCATCTTTTCAGGCAATACCAGCATGCTATGGAGAGAAAAGCAGAGCCAAAACGATGCACAAATATTTTGACTTGTTCACAGTGGCCTGCTGGGACCATTCAGCAAGACTGGTGCTCAAAACGATCTAGAAAAATCTCCATGTTCAACAAAGTCTATGCCTGTTTATCTGTTTACACACATACACATTGTTTCCCCACCAAGTCAGGCATTTTCCTCTGCCTGAACTCTCTGTAACTGTACCTCAGTTATTCCCTTTCTTGTGGTTGCAGAACTGTATAAGCACTGTGGCTTATTCACTTCTATCATTGTATCATTTTATGTTTCAAAATGGCTCACTGGGGAAATCTTTTCATACATATCTAATGACTGTATATTCTATTTTTACAAAGCACAGTATGCATTGTAATTGCAAACATATAAGACCAAATGGTGTGTCTCTCCCAAACATATGTCTTGTTTTGTATTTCAACAAAATGTGCACTATTACCAATACCCCTCAAGGGAGGTTTTGCATGTGGAAGAACTGGATGTGTAGATGGGCATTTGGCAAGTGGATAAAACCTTATGAGATATGAAGGAATCCCTTTGATATAAACTAAATTATTAGTTGAAAAGGCAGGCAAAATGCTTGAACGAAAAAACTTTCAATTTGAGAAATATGTTGGAAGAAGTATAAAAATAAAAATTACAACTTTCCTAAGTTAAAATGGAATATGTGTTATGTGTTGAACCATAAGAAACATAGGGTTTGACAGCTCGTTGTCATATCCACTAAGAAGACACTTTAGCAATGACAGAAATGGGATTATCACATAAACACCATCATTATCACTACCACAATCCCCATCAGCATCACCATAATCAGCATCATTGTCACTATTACCATCATCAACACAATGGCCATCAATAGTATCATCATTATCAACATCACAATCCCCATCATTATCACCATAACCAATACCATTGTTACCATCATCATCACCATCACCAACTCATCACTATCATTGCCATTAGTATCACCATCACCACCATTACCACCATCTTTATCTTGTTTCCTTTGAAATGTTTGGCTTTAAAAAAAAAAGTCTTGTATTTTGTTTATTCTATGAAATTTTCCTCAAAGTTCCAGGTGTGGTGATACTCACTTGTAATTCTAATACTCGAAAAGTTGAAGCAGAAGGATTACAAGTTCAAGCCTAATGTGGACTACAGAGCAAGAAGGCAGGCCTGCTCTGAAAAACCTAATAATGATGATGATGGAGATGATGTGATGATGATGTGATGATGATGGTGATGATGTTAATGATGATGATGATGATGATGATGATGATGATGATGATGATGGTGATGATGATGATGAAGATGGGTAATGAACACTGTCATGGGATTTTTTTTTAAATGTGACCTTGGCAATTGACTCATGTCCTTCTGATAACTTTCCTCCTGGCACAATAGAAGGACATATCAAGGAGAAGCTGTAGTGTGGTTCTATTTCCCATCTCTGAGTGGCAAGGAGCTACAGAAATATGGAATGTGGTGACTATGAGACTGCCTGGTGCCAAGCTCGGACTGCTTCATTCTCCTTCTGTTAAGGATTTAATTTCACTTCAGCACTTGAAACTCTCAGAGGTTTGTGAGGAGAGGTGTGCCCTTGTAAATCTGTTCCAAGGACAGATGATTGAAACACCGGAAGAAATGACTATGGCTTTGAATAAGGTTTTGGTAAGGTGTGCAAACCCAGCAGACATATTTTGTGTGTTTATCCAAAGCAGAGTCTGCTGAACTGACAAATCACACNCAAGACATAATGGACAGATTTGTCAGTATGATTTCAGGATTTTCCTGGATTCAAGAAAGGAATGCAGCAGTCTGGAGGACATGATGCTAAGTAGTGTATACCATGTACGAAAGGTGAGCACCACATCTACTGTCACTGTGGAAGGTTCAACAAAGACTAGAAAGTGTAATCTTGATTACTGGGGATGAAGAAGGCTGTGAGGGGAGATGATTGTATTTGATCATATGCTATATATATATATATGGATGTACAACACTGAACCCCATTAATATGTACAACTAATTCAAGTTAAGCAAAATAAAACCATTTTTAAAATAGGGGTGATATTTATTGAGATGGTTATCACAAAAAGAGCAAATCTGAAAAAGAAAAATCAAACTGTGTAAGGCTTTAGAGGTCGTGTTGTTTGGTTGGTTGGTTAGTTGGGTGGTTGGTTGGTTGGTTANTTGGTTGGTTGGTTGGTTGGTTCGGTTGGTTCATTGGTTGGTTGGTTGGTTGGTTGGTATGGTGTCATATGGGTTTTTTGAGACAGTATTTAATATGAAGGCTAGATTACTCCACCTCAAAGTGTAGTTCAGGCTAGCCTCAACTTCATGGCAATTTTCCTGCTTCCCCTTCCAGAACTGTAATTCTTCAAGCACTTTTGGGTCTATGTTATCTATTCATTATAATATTCATGAGAGGACCTTACACAGACAATTGGATACAGTGTCAGCAATTTAGAAGAGTGGTCTAGACTAGAAACTCACATCTAGGTAAAATTAACATAGAAGAGGAATTTATAACTCTGTGGCTAAAGGAGATGACACCAAACATTAGCATGGTGAGGAAGGAAGAGAGCCTGAACATTTAGTCCTTAGACTTCGGTTGAAGGAAGCAGATGATGGAAGACCAAGAGACTGCTCCCCCAAAAGCCAGATGAAGAAAGACTCACAAGAAGTGATAAGATGCCCTAGAGTGATGAGTGGTTGAAGAAGAGGAGGAGGTGGNGGAATCCATAACTGGTCTTGGTGTCTGCAACATCAGTCATAACTCCGGATAGATCTTCAGAAAAAATAGCACTGTGGCATGGGAACTGGAGATATGTGTGCAGAAGGCTCTTGCGTCTAATAGCACTGACGACTAGGGGCTTATAATGGAGCCATAGCTAAGAAGTTGACTGCCGCGTGAATTCTGTGTAATAAGGAGTACAAATACAAGGCTTCCCCTATAGAAACATGAATGTTCAAACCTTAAGGTACAGACATTGGCATATAGCTATGTAAGTTTCTAGAAAGCTTATGATATAGTTTGTGTTTGGCATCAACTAAAAATGAAGGCTGGGAAGAGGTGTGAGAAAGGCCAGTAAAATTGGATTAAATAGCTAACAGAGCATCTACCATCTGTGGCTGTCTGTTGGATCACCTGAAGACACAGTGACTTTCAAAAGAAAGGTTGATAAGTGTTGCCTTTGCTAACATGCTATGAGCTAGGGATGGTTGGCTACAGAGAAGATCTGTGTTCAATATGACTCATTCACAGGTGAGGGAGCAGCTGTCCATGTGGTTAGATGTGTATAAGAGACATAGGGATGGTTGGCTACAGAGAAGATCTGTGTTCAATATGACTCATTCACAGGTGAGGGAGCAGCTGTCCATGTGGTTGGTGAGTCAAGATCCCAGNCAGGGGTGTGGGCTGCAGGCTCCAGCTCCTGTCCATGTGGCTGCTCCATAGGTTGTATGGGGCTTGCCAAATTACGATGTCTGGATGCTGAGTTCAGGCATCCAAATAATAGCTCATGGACCCTGTGTTACCTTGTATGTTAACTGTCAAGTCAGGTTTTCAATAATCCGTGGGACAAGGCAGTCCCAAAGGCTCAGCCAGTTCCAAGGGAAGGTGAAATGGCTCTCCTAGCTCTGCGTGGAAATGTATTGTCCTGGTTAGCTTTAACTATCAACTAGTCACAACCTCAAGTCACCAGAGAAGTGAATCTCAGTTGTGGAGTTGATTAGATCAGATTGGCCTATGGCTTGTGTGGGCGGGGTTACCTTTATTTTTAATTGACATAGGAATGCCAAGCCCACTGTGGGCAGACCATTCTTGAGGCAGATGCTCCTGAACTGCAGGAGAATGCTAACTGAGGCTATGTCCTCCTGCCACCAAGCTAGCAAACAGCATCTTCAATCATTGCTACCACAGTTTGACTGTGAGGTAAGCTCCTTCATCAGAGATGATACTGTCTGGAATAACAAGCAGNCTTACCTCAAGTTCCTGCCTTGACTTCCCTAACGATGAACTGACGACTGAAATTGTAAGCCAAATAATCCCTTGCAACCACAAGGTCAGGATATTCATCACAGGAACAGAGGTGAAACTAAACAAGGCATAATGCTTAGATTGTAAGAAGGGCACGTGGTGGGATGTATTTGTCACACAATATTGCCTGAAAGAGTGACTCACCTAGATGGCATGTGACCACCAAATGGTCTGAACTCCACTGCCATTAGTCATATGTATTTAAAGGATTTTAATGTAAGCATAAATTTTGCTACCCACATTGGAATATAAGAATCTTGTTTGTTCTAGATACTCATAGAAATTTCAAGTAGGCTTTAGATTTTCCTTTGGGGGGTCCTCTTTCCCTCTTGGCCTCGTGGCCACCAGGTAGACAGGACAAGAGGCAGTAGCAGCAACAGAAAGCTTTGTATGTGGCCCATGAGTATGAACAGAGACAGACTTCTGTGAATCAGCTCAACTTTATTCCAGAGTATAAGGAATATATAGGATTGGGCAGCCTTGGGACAAACCTTATTTGCATTAAGTGGTACACTCCTATCAGAAGGCTTTGTATGTGGCAGTAGGGTCCTATCAAAATGGCTNGAGCACATGCCTAATTGCCATGTGGGTCACCAGCAGAAGAGCATTTGCAGGGAACTGCANCTATGTCAAGGGTCATCCTTGAGATAAGTCAGGCATGCTGGGCCTAGAGACATCCTCCAGATAAGGCTAAGTAGAGAGCAGGAAGCTTTGCTAGGGAAGGAGGAAGTTTCCATATTGCTGAGCTTAGAGAAAGCTGTCAGGCTATGGTAGACTGNGGCGACCTCTACCAGCCAGCAACGTCCTCCAACATTTTCCCAGGAAAATAGTTAGAAAAAATATTTGTGGAAGTGTACAGCACATCCAACGTCAGAAAGTGGGGAAGGCAGTGTGGGGAAAGGGTGAGGGACTGGCATAAGAGACCGTAAGCAATGGATCACAGCCCTCAAGGATACAATGAGAACCTGTTGGAGTTGAGAAATTAAAGTTAGCTGGTGCAGCAGATTTGAAAGTGAGATAATTTGACACAGAAATATTAAAAGACACCTATTATCAATAACAACAACATATATGCTGCTACNNTGATAGTAATTTAAATAGGAGAAATGCAAGGAGCTAAGAGTTCCAGAGTAATCTGTGTAGGGATTGAAAACACCAAGAATGATATAGGAAAGTAGTTATAAAGAAAGTGCTCGAAACCTGATGTTGTGGGTAAACAGGAAGTCTGCAGGTGATGGCTACAAATCTAGGGCCACAAGAAACACGGTATGACAATGTCAAGTGCTACAAAAGCAAAGCCTGTTTTGACACCTGATACAAACTCCAGTCTTGCATCCAGTGTTAACCCCTCTCTCTCCCAGTTCCAAGGGACAAAGGGTGAGCCACACTCACCATCTCCTCTTTCAAGCTAGGGAAAAAAAAGCAGCATGGCTGATCATGTCATTTACAGCTGACTCTGTGGAGACTGATTCTCCACAAGCCATGTTTTTAAATTATGGGTAATTACCTTGTTAACATTATTTTTGTGCTGGATATTCAACCCAGGCCATTATGTATGATAAGCATGNTCTCTGCCACTACANCCCCAGACTTTCAATCCAGTATTCTGGTGCATCATATCATGTGTGCATTCTACAGCATTAAGTGACAGTCAAATGGTTTAGGCTATTTAGTAAACTACCCTACTGCCAAAAATTCATTAACTCTCAGTGTGTAAGAGTGTGTGTGTATGAGTGTGTCTGTGTGTATGTAAAGCCCATTAACTCCAATGGTTTCATATATGTAATTAACTACTAATATATATGTGTATGATACACACACATACATACATACATGGGAATATATACATATATAAGTGTATATATGTATATATATAGACAGATAGATATAGATATCTAATTCATTAGCTCCCAATATTCTATATATGTAAAATTCNATAGTTCCCAATGTTCTTATATATCTTTCTATCCAAGAGGGAACCCTATAGATAATCGCATACTTGTTTCTATGTGTACATGACTGTTTGCATTGATAGATGTACATCTATGCACCAAAACCTATGTATTCATCTGCACATGCTGGAACACTTGCACAGAGAGCCTCCATCAGGTCCAAAGAGAAGGCACTAGCTGCAGATGCTAAGCAAAGGTACTGAATCCCAGAGCATCTCCTTCCTAGGAGAATGTGATTCCAGGTTTTCTCATCTCAGCCTGNTGATCTTCAGCTCTCTGCTTTGAAATGCCATTCAGAGGCCTGAACACAGAAACAGAGGTGAGGCAAAACCCACCATCACACATTTAACTTTATATCCCAGGGCATGGAGCTCTGTGTGCTTATGAGAGGATTTGGTGCAAACATAGAGAGCTCTGCCCTCACAATAGCTGCCATCTGAAAAGGCAAGTGTGTGATGACTATTGAGGGTCAGCAGAAGACCAACACAAAGAAAACAGCTCCAGCACAATCCTTTATCTTCCCCATAAAAACTCAGAGGAATATACCGTGCCATGTTGCTGGTTTTCTTCATGGTTGAAACCAAGTTCTTCAAGACTCTCTGAGTGCACTCCATTTATATGGAGTGACACTTGGCTTTGCATGTGAGCCTAGTTTGATATCCATCTTCCCTTTGCTAGCACAATTAAAAGACGTCTTGCTGTCTTCACAGTAATCAGAACATGAAATGCTACCTGGTGTTCCAAATACAACCCATGGGGTTGCCTAGCACATCTCTACAAGACTCTTGGGGGTTCTGCACAAATGTTGGAAAAACACATGCTGGCAATGTCATTAACAGAGGAGGAAAACAGATGGTTCTCAGGCCTGAATTTATGCAGGCAATTTTATGTGTTCAGGACAAGTTCAATTAAATAACTATTTCATTATGATTGTAGCTAACCAGTAGCTGCTCACCCCCACCTTGTTTCAGNGAAGGNGATTCTGGCTCTCTCCCACTCTCCTTAGTACCTTATCTAGAGTGAACATATTTGACATTTTTATTCTTAGTTTAGTAAAACACGAGAAAAGTTAACTGTGTCCTAAAGCCACAGATTACAAGCACCTTTGGCATGGGAGAGAGACAACATGANGATTGGGAGTTGGTATTCTGGGATAGCCCCATCAAGTTCAAACCCTTGACAATTCACCATCATGAGGGAGGACAGAAGTGTATATTCCATATGCATCCTATGAGGAGAGAGTATTTGGAAAGGCATGTACACTGGTCAGAAAGCAATCAAATGCCAGTATCTCCTGCTGTTAAGATGCATGAGTTTGGAGACACAGATGCAGGGCACACATGTTGTCCCTGGGCTTAAATAAAAAGACCAGCTTCATGTCAATATCTCAACNTCTGCCTGAGTGGTTCTCCACTCTAGCTTGTCTTTAATCAGAAGCAAATGCCTACCATGCAAAAAAGGACATGGATATGGGTTCCATTTCCTCATCGATAACGAGCCACTTAAGCCTTCTCGGTATTCCCTTTGCACACTGGAGCTTAGACACATATGTTGCCCAGTCATCGTATTATATCTAAGAGGGAGAGGGGTAAGAGAGTTAATAATCAATTAGTTGTGAACAGGGTGACATCCCCCTGGGACTCTGCTTCATCCTCTCCGCTCTGTACTGTCAGTGAAGAGCTCTGAGTGCTTGTTAACTGGTAGAGTTTCCATGACTTCCTTTATAAAACAGGAACAACAGCACACATGAGCTGCTTCCCTATTTCATCCACCAAGGGGACTATCCTACAAAACTGGAGACCTCACTCCCCAGGTGCCTGTCCTTGCTACATCCTTAATGGATACAATTACAAGGATCAAGCANAAGTTCTGTATTGTTATCAAAGGGCTGGCTCTCCATGGGTCTTTCCTGAATTGGTTTTTTAAAAAACTACATTTTTTTTTGCTGACAAAAACAGGACAAGTTCAATGCCTTCATATTTTCAATGTCCTACAGCCTGAAGAGGGTTTAGGACACTGACTGACGGGAGCATGTTGGCTGCACGTCACCAGCNGAAACTGTGCAGCACAAGGCCCATGCCCAGAACTTGATTTTATTCTCTCTGTGCACTTCTTCCTTTCTTAGATAGATAAGCGTATATGTATTTTTCATCCACAACATGACATTTCCAGGGAGCAACTGGCTAACAAACCACCATCTCACAAGGCCATTCTTCTGTGCTGGGAGCAATCACAGGAACACCACACCACCATTGTCCCTGTAGCCTCCTGCTCGCCTTAACTTCTTGGAAGTGGAGACTTACGACCGCAGACTCTGCCTTCACTGCATCAACATAGGAGCTACATTGGAAGATTTTGCTGAAATTCTTAAGTGTGCCTTTGAAACACTCCTATGCCTGTCAGAATCCCAGGTGCCACTGACAAGACCTCTCTTGTGAGCATGCTTCACGGCTTCCTCAGACACTTTCCTATGTGGGGCCAGAGCAGGACAGGAGAGAATCATGCCGCACTGAAACAGGTTTAAAAAAATATGTATGTCTCTTCTTCACAAACTGGGGGAAGGNATGTATTTCTTATAATGATTCTGCAACTCAGTGTCACTCTGAAGTCTGCTTTAAAGCCTGGCAATAAAATAAGCCATGTTGATAAACTTCCAGANGCTGTGCAGGGCTGCAGAATGCAGACAACAGTCACTTCACAAATCATTATGTAATGCTTGTTGAGTTTCCAAGATCTCAATGCTCTTACCCATGATGCAATAAGAAGGCTTATCTCCTAGACTTGGGGTGTTGGCTCAACGGTACAGTACATCCCCACGGTGCATGAGGCCCTGAGTTTGATTTTGGCACCTCAAGAAAATTATGTTGCTCAATATGTCAATAGTCTGTTTTACTTCTGTCTGAACATGCCATATTTCTTGAGAGATCTTATAGCTGGGTTTTAGCATAAGACAGTGTGTTAACAATTTTATTAAATATTTTGCAAAAACAAACCCTCCAGAAACATCACCAGAAATGTAACACACACACACACACACACACACACACACACATACACACACACACACACACACACACACCAGGCACACATCATTGTACATCTCCCGATTCCCAGGTAAAGTGACATCTGAACAGCTGGTCTCTTCAGGTGAAAATTTCCTAATACTATTTTGACATTTTTTCCACCAGTTTACCATTCTATGATCTGCAATGACAATTCTCAAATAAAGAAGAATCTTTACGTGAAACTGCNTGATTGACGATGATGTCCCACATACAGTCTATTGAATTGACAAAGACAGAAGCAACCTCATTAGTCATTTCTACTCACAGTCAACTCACAGTTGTTATTAAATTATTAATGCTTCCATAGAGATTTGGGNGACTTCTGATATCCATTTCCATTTCTATTTACTCATATTCAACACTGAAGTACAGAATTAATATAAATATGTTGAAATGTTTACAGATCTTAGACATCACTGATGTATGTGTAGACAATNAAAATATATGTCATCAATTTAAACTGTTAGAAATAAGGGACTGAAAAAAGATACCCACATTATAATTCTATCAGTTCCATGGAGGACATTTCAATGATGCAGATGCTACAGAAGAGACTAGGATAGGAGCAGGAGACAAAATGGATGTATCTTGAAATATTTCTGCATCCATCCACTGTGTACTATCTACTACATTTCCAACCCACAGCCCACACACTTTCCTTCTTGTTTCTATCCCACATCCCCCCTCTTTCTCCTCCACGCCCTCTCCTTTTTACATCTTAACCATACCTTTCTACAGCATCCCAACATTCCTCCTCCAGCTACTTTTCTCTGTTGATTTAATGCTAATCCCTCTGCTGAGCCTACCTCCCTTCCACTCCTAAACTCTGTAACTAGTATCTAAGTATACACCATATCACCCTTGTTTCTTTGCCCATCAGTAGTTGTTGAAGTTGAAGGGTAAAGTGCTTTTAATGGTCAGGACTCCTCAAGCAGAACCATGAGATCCCCATCTCTATGCCATCCAGGACTATTCTCTGAGCCAAGCAACCATCATCTCCAGGAAGCGATCTGGGCCTGCTCAGAAAAGATCATTCCAACTTCTCAACTGTTGACAACTCTTAGGAGATACAGGATCATCACAGAACCCTCACCTGAGTATTATTCAATCCCTTTTCCCACCTAGTGTATGCAATTCTGCCCTAGCTGCAAGTATCTTTGGGGTCTCAGAGAGAGGATAGAGTATGTACACACACACACACACACACACACACACACACACACACACTTAGAGCAGGGGCTCCATCTATACAGCTGTGGTGAATCCATTATCCATGCTGGGTTCCAGCTCCACAGTGTGGCTGCTTTGGGGATCAGGAACCTACACTCTGTAAGTGAGCCCAATAAACTCACTGGTTCTCCAGGGAGAACTTTGGTGGAATTGAACTAGGGTTTGTCATTGGAACCTTTGGAGGAGGCAGGTAGATTTTGCCCTAGTCCCCACCACCACCCCACCCTTGCCTGGTAAAAACTCTCAAAAAAACATTCACCCTGTAGCAAAATCAATTCCAAGTGGATAAAAGAGCCTAATTAAAGACCTGGACCAGTGAGGCCCTTAGAGGAAGGACTTTCTGAAAGGAATGTTAATTAGTGAGCAAATAATGTGACCGTTGACAAATGAGACATAATGATATCAAAAAGCTCTGAACAGCAAAGAGTTAGTCAAGTGACGAGAAAGCCTCCAGAAGAGAAGAAAATCTTTTTTGCCTGTACATCCCACAGAGGATTGATACATGAAATATATAAAAGTCTCAGAAAACTCAATACAAAAACCTCAATGACTGAGTCAATAAATGGGNTAGTGAAGTGAACAGAAAGTTCTCTAAAGAGGGAGCACAAATGATCAATACACAGGATAAATGCTCACCTTCTCTAGTCATCAGAGAATATAAATTAAACCACATTGCAATCCCTGTTCATTAAGAAAGCAAACAATGCANACTTGTGGGGGTGTGGGCAAAAGGGAACCCTTTACACTGCTCTGTCTGGTGGATTCTCTGGCTTGTGGTCCAAGCACCCTAGTCTTTAACCATAGAATCTTCCAATATCTTTCTTCTTAGATTATCTCCTCTTCTGTGAGTAGTCAAACCACCTCTGCTTCTTGCTAACAGGAATCCCTGAGATAGTGTGTGGGACCTACCTGGATAACCACTAATCATCTCCCCATCTCAGATCCTTAGTTAGCCACATATATCTACCCCTGCTCATCTATGGAAACATTCTGTAGGGCAGAAAGAACCCTTTCCCCGTCCATCACAAAGCGTGGCTGACACCCCTACAACAGAGACAGATTAATGGAAGACAGCGTAACAAGTCTATAGCTACCATTTTGTGTGCTGCTGGGATAACCTTTTGAAATAAAGCCCTAGTCAGAATGTGTATCACAGAGAAAACATCAAGAAATGCTGAAGAGGGCATTAGGGGAAGTAACCCTTACAGATGCCCAGTGGAACTATCAATTCGCATGGGCACAGGAGAAACCAGTGTGGAGGTTCCTTAAAAACTGAAAATGAATCTCCCATATACTCACCTCTATCACTCCTGTAGGACTCTAAGTCAATATACCTCTAAGAGACACCTGCACAGCATAGTTTATTGCAGTCAAGTTACAGAGCCAATGTAGGTGTCCCTCAACCAAAACACGATAGAGAGAATGAGGTGTGTGTAGTGTACACCATGGACCGTTGACCAGTCATTGAGGATGGGATGCTGTTGTGTGCAGGATAATGGCTGCCGCTTGAGATTTCCCTATTGACTGAACTAAATCACTGGCACACAGACAGCATGTTTCTCATTTGCGGATCCTAGATTTGACATCTGATACATAAAGCCATGCAAGTAGAAGTGAGTGTCCAGGAAGCGGGGGGCACTCATGGGTGTGTGGGGGTGAGGAAAAAGGGGAGTGGGGGAGGAGGATGATGTGTCCAAAGCACATTGTGAAATACCCTCACAAAACTCCCCTGTCTCTTATACACATCTAGATGTGTATAAGAGACGGACTCATGGGTGTGTGGGGGTGAGGAAAAAGGGGAGTGGGGGAGGAGGATGATGTGTCCAAAGCACATTGTGAAATACCCTCACAAAACTCCCTACTGAGTGCAATGAATGTGCAATGTGCAATAACAGCAAAAACATCTCGCCATGACTAGACAAAGAGAGAAAGGACTCTCATTACAAGACTGCTATCGAGAGGCAGGAGGAACTTCCCTTTCTTTTCTGTAACTGTGAGTTGGATTCCTAATGTTTCATGTGAACTTATTTCTGCAAATGTGCTAAACAAATGCAGAGTTGAAATAAACCACCTAATTCTTTGCTTTGAGAGGAAGAGAGAGACAGAGACAGAGACAGAGACACAGAGAGAAATCAAGTTCAACATCACAGATAGATCTCTCTACCCCAGCTTACTCTGACCACCTGCTCACTATTCAGGTTAGAGGTAAAAAGGAAGGGACAGAGAGGGACAGAGAGGGACAGAGGAGTGTCAACCCACCGGGTGTCTCACAGGTTAAAATGCTTTCAATTGTGTGTGTCATTAACAAAACAGATATAATTACTAAATGTATGATACAATTTATATTGTTCATGCTATAGTCACTCATTTCTATTTATACATTCAAGAGTATAAATAGAAATCCAAAATATCATTACTAAATATTTAAATCAATGGTGTGAAAATTATTGTTTTTCAATATAATCACACTCCATATAACATGACTAGTAGTGGTATTATCATGAATTTAGCTTATTCTCAGAGGCAGCAATGGAACCTCAAGACATTGGCACAGGTACCGTTTGGCTAGTTACTCTCTGCTTGACCCTTCTATGTATTTATTTATCCTTGTATGGTCTTCCTTTTAACTTTGATTATTTTACTTAATGTGCAAGAGTGTGGTATGTGCACTACATGCATGCCTGTGCACCGAGGCCAGAAGAGTATGTTGAATTCCCTGGAACTGGAGATACAAGTTCTCCACAAGAGCAGCATGTGCACTCAATTGCTGAGCCATCTCTCCAGTCCCTCATACCACTCTTTTGATATCGATATTATTAAACACACTCTGGACGATGACATGGATCTTCATACAGCTATTTGTATGAAGTAACAATGACAGAAAAATCACTTGACTATTCCCACTTCAAACTTCAAGACTAGCAAATGTATTATTATATCAGAATTACAGAAAAGTCTTTATTGTCTACATATAACTTTCAGAATTAAAAAAAAATATGGACAAGAAATCACTTACTGTCACTTAGTTGGCTCACAAACAGCAGGAGTAAGAGGGTGGAGTGTCCAGAGGAGAGATGCCCTCTGTCCTGGATGGGGATATTTGGGAGTATCACAGGAAGTCTGGGAACACTCACAATTTTATGCTGGGGTTGGTGGAAGTTTCTTCCAAAACAAAATATTATTAAATGTGGGTTAATTTTGGTTGTCAACTTCATTAGATCTAGGATCAAATAAGAGTCACAGCTCAGGCTGGATCTAAAAGGTGTGGAAGTTTGAATAAGAATGGCCACCATAGACTCATATTTGCATATAAGCGGCATTAGGAGGTGTGGACTTGTTGGAGGAAGTGTGTCACTGAGAGCAGGCTTTGAGATTTCAGAAGCTCAAGCCAGGTCCAGTGTGTCACTCTCTCTCTTCCTNCTGCCTGCAGACCAAGATGTAGAACTCTCAGCTACCTCTTCAGCACCATGTCTGCCTGCACACTGCCATGCTTCCCAACATGATAATAATGGACTTAACCTCTGAACTGTAAGTGAGCCCCAATTAAATGTTTTAATTTATAAGAGTTGCCTTGGCCATGGTGTCTCTTCACAGAAATAGAAACCCTAACTAAGACAGAAGGTAATTCGAAGAAGGATTAACAGAGGAGGGAAGATCTTTTCCCAGAGAGGGCAGCGCCTCCTAGCAATGGCTCAGNTATGAAGAAAGGAAGAGCAGGGCTGCTTTTGCCTTCACTCCTTGCTGGTGAGAGTGTGTCTCCCCCCTTGCTGCTGCTGCTTATGCAGACATCAGAACTCACTTCATTGCCCTTCCAAGTGGGCTGAATACAAGCAGCTCTCCTGGGACCTTCCAGGCCTTGAGACTGCTGAAGACACCCAGCTTTGCAGACTTGAGTATCAGTTTTCAACCTCTCAAACTCACAGAAGACCTTGGACAACCCAAGCACCAATGTGTACACCATCCTAGTAAATTCCCTTTGAAAACATGATCATTCCATTGGCCCTGTTTCTCTACAGAACACTGACAAATACAGCATATAGCACAAGAATGGAGAGCAAGATGCAGAGATACATACACATCTGCATCAGACTCAGTATTGCAGCNTGTGGAAAGCAGCATTGGTGACTAGGGGGCAGACAGCAAGTGCAGGGAAGTGTACTGAATTCCAGAGCTCACATCATAGACCACAGGGGCAAAAATTGCTAGTGTTTGGTATTTCTTCAGGAACTACAAAAGCAAGTGGTAATTTCTGTTATTAGTCCTGGTCTCCTGTGTCAGTAAATGATATTAAACACAGGTCCATGAAGAACATATGTGACAAGCAGAGTGTTGCCTGCCCTACACTCTACAAATTAACCAACTGACAAACCGACATTCACAGACACAGCATGCTTTTCTAGCCTTCTGGCATTCAGCAGAATCTAAGTATTCAGTTTGCCCTGGACATACTGTCCTGGTAAACTCTAATGACATGTGTGAAGCATCCCTCTAGGAAACAAACTGCTAAAGGGCAGACGCTTGTTACCTTTTGTAAAATCCAAGTGATGGCTTCTAAAAAACAGTTGTATATATAATTTAATGCACAAAATATATAATTACAATTAAAAACCAGTTCCAGGTGAGCTTTAAATTATAGAAAAGACCTATGTAACACGAATTGCTAAATGGTCTTACTAATAAAAAAAACCTGGAGCCAGATATTGGGGTGAATGCTGAAAGATCAGAGAGACAAAGGAACAAGCCAGTGCCACATCTTACCTCTAGGACTCCTCAGCATGAAAAATCTCTAGTTCCTGTCTCCTCACACCTTATATACCTTTCTCCACCCAGCTATCACTTCCTGGGATTAAAGGCGTGTGTGCTTCCCAAGCAAATGCATGAGATCTCAAGTGCTGGCATTAAAGGTGTGTGACTCCCAACTATTGGGATTAAAGGTGTGTCCCACCACTGTCTGGCTCTATTTCTCTCCTAGACTGAGTCAATCTCATGTAGTNCAGGGTGTCTCTGAACTCACAGAGATCCAGACAGATCTCTGCCTCCCNAGTGCTAAGATTAAAGGTGTATGCCACCACTGCCTGGCCTCTATGTTTAATCTAGTGGCGTGTTCTATTCTCTGATCCTCAGGCAAATTTGATTAGGGTACACAGTCTATCACCACAGACCTGAAAGAAAACCTACGTCCACTGTTAAATATTTATAAAATACAAATTTAATTTTCATGTATCTGAGACATTCAGTAGTCCCAAGTCACAACAGGCCCATGACAGCCAATGACAGGAAGTTCTTGTTTTCCTGTGGCAAATTCAACATGGCATTTCAGGAGAGTGGAGTTTAACTTCTTTGGCTCCCTGGCTCCCAAGGATAAGACTGAGACATCCATCACCACCTGCTTAAGGCCTCCCATGACGGGCACTGTCTTGAGTCCAGGCCCCACAGCTTGAAATCTAAGGAGAAAGCCAGCATGACTCAGTGCCTCTTCCTTGTCCAGTAGATCCCAAATAAATNTTTGTTAAATGGTATTAATTATCTGTTCAAATGTCCCACCAGCTACTCATATTCAACCTAGTCTGAACGGAACTGTTTTTCTTTCTCGGGGCCTGTTTTGACACCCACTTACCCTGCCTTAATCTTATTTCCATCCTCCCAGACACAGAACCAGGGATTTCTACATCAAAATTTACTTTTCCTTGCTTCTATTCATTCACAAATAATTCATTAATCCTACAAATATTGCTGCTAAGAGCTAAAATTAATGCAGAAGACACAGTCAAAGAAAATACAGCCTTTGTGTCTAATGATAATTATATCTGGGGCTAACGGGGGTGGGGGGGGGGCAAGCAACAGGAGCCTTGCAGGGCAACCTGAGGGGCACAGTGTCAAAACAAGGAAGGACTCTGAGACATCCTCAGAGAGGCAAGACACCCTCTCTGTAAAGGGCTATTCATCCATTTGTAGGGAGCAGGAAACAGCGAAGTGGAATGGGAGAGGCTCAGAGGAGCTGATGTCCACAAAGGCNGAGTGGTTTGGTGTGAGGACACCCTGTCAGGGTGTAAGCAGCTAANAGTCCCCTATGCAATCAAGGCATCAGGAAAGGTGAACACCAACAGGCATAACTTCCTGACACAGCACCCACGGAGGCCAGCGGGAGAAGCCAGTGGTTCAGAACTGGCAAGTAAGTCTTCATCCTGATGGCTCCAGAGTGTGGTTATGGGACTTTATTCAGGCTTTAACTGTGTGTGTGTTTGTGTTTGTGTGTGTATGTGTGTGTGTGTGTGCACATTGACACACATGTGCTATCTGTGTATATATTCACATGCTACTAAGTCTGTATTCATCATTGTGCATAAAGATCTTTGCAAGTTCTTTCTATGATTTACAGTACTGTATCCACAGTAATTTCCATGTGTTCTTAGCAAACTCACAATGGAAAAATCTCTCCTTTGTTCTGGCTCATCCCTACCATTGGATCTTCCAAGTCATAATTAACACCTGCATGTGTGGTGTGATGTGGGAAGCATTAGCCAAGAGATGAAAGCAGACAGCTTCCTGGAGGAGGGAGGAAGACTCAGGACCTGGTAACCAGGCACAGGCCTCTAAGCTTTCACTATCATTGAACAGCATCCTGCAGGAAGGACAGAAGGTGTGTCTGTCTGGGGATTGCAGATTCTCTTTCTTTGATATAGTTCTAATGAAAATGCATTTTTCTTGAGATATTTTGAATGTAACACTTCTTTGACTGTATACAAAGACAAAAACCACTTTGATGATAATCCCACTGCCAGTGGATTGGCACCATGCGTCTGTCTCCTGGCAGAGATAAGAGCAAGTTACAAATCATGTCCTCTGAGGAATCATCTGATGTCATAGTTCTCTGTGATTAATGTAATCATTATGCATCCAGTATTGTCAGAATAATAAGTAGAACTCATTTACATATCGTTATCTTCCTTTACACTATTGCAATGAAATTNCTAACAAAATAATCTTCACATTATAACTACTTAGAAGGTTCAATTGTTTATGTTACCAAAGTCTCCAGAAACACCCATTATAAATTTGACATCTGATAATTCTGATTCAAAAGCAATTTGCACTTTTCCATTTGAATGTGAGCGCAAATCGGAAGCAAATATTAAAAAAAAAAACAAAAAAGCAAGCAAATGATTGTTAAGGAGCACTTGACTGACAACTCAACTAGTTGTCAGTGAAATAAATACAAATAAGATCCACATGACATACTTCATCCCCACTCAGATGGCTGCAATTTAAAAGATGGACAATGAGTTCCAGCAAGAACATGGAGAGGTTGAAATCATCAGATAGACAAAAATGTAAGTTTCAAAATGGTCCAAATAAGCTTTTAGAATGACCGACATCTTTTCAACATGAGACCTTCATTACTGTGACTGTCAAAAATATCGGTAGATGTCGGCATTGGAAGTTGTATCAGAATCTTGTGAGTTGAAAAGACGTGTAATTAGAATCTGTAATATACACACACAACCGTATTTTCAGTTACTTGTCATTATAGTTACAGCAATATTTATAGTGATTAGAAAACTGTGTGTGTATTTCTGACTTTGTGTGCTGGGCATGTGTGTTTGAGAGACTTGTGACAATTATTTTAAGTCAGTGTTAGTGGGGATGTCTGTGTGGTCAGGAGAAACAAAGTGTTGGCCATGGTTTCTCAGTGAACTCTGGAGATGGAACTCAACAACAAAGATAAGTGGCCGAAGGTCATAACACACTGGAAATTCTCCTGGCACCTTTGGTGATGGCAGCTGCCATAGTCACTGCAAAGCACCAGCCAGGTGCTGGGCANCANAAGTTTTCACTCATTGTCTCATTTGGCAAGGAAGAAAGAAAGAGTGGGGAAGCTGTGGAGAAAACAAGGAAGTCACTGGTTTCAAATATGCTATGGGTACTGGTCACAGGGATTCAAATCCTGGTTTTAAAAAGCAGGGTATTTGTTCTGAACAGTATGTCAAGCAAAAAGAATTAACTAATTCTAAAAGTATTAGACAAGTTGTTTGTAGTCATAAATATTTATTATTTATTTATAAATAAGACTATTTTCAAAATAGAGTTTCACAATTGCTCTACAAAACAGAGAATCATGTCTTCTGCTGAAAAAAACTTGATATATAAGTTACAATATGTCAGATGCTTAATGTTAATATATAAAACATCCTAGGAATATCATGTAAAGAAACTGACAGCATCCACAGTTGTCTATACAACTCCTAGGGTAGTAACTGAAATACATAGTCTAGAAGATGTCAGGTTCAAATGAAATAACTCTATGGAAAGTAAGTTTTTTTGTTTGTTTTTTTTTTTTTTTTTTTTTTTTTTTTGGTTTTTTGAGACAGGGTTTCTCTGTGTAGCTTTGCGCCTTTCCTGGAACTCACTCGGTAGCCCAGGCTGGCCTCGAACTCACAGAGATCCGCCTGCCTCTGCCTCCCGAGTGCTGGGGTTAAAGGCGTGCGCCACCACCGCCCGGTGGAAAGTAAGTTTTAAGCAGTATTTAAACATATGTTCAATAAAATGGCTACTGTTATCCAAGGATGCTTAACACTACTGGTCTCTGATAAATAAAAATTTTATGNACTGTGAAAATGTTAACAAAATCTAGGCATTTCCTGTGACTCAGAGTCTCTGAAATCTTCCAAATAATAATGTGTTTCTCCTATGAGGCTGAGCACCCCTAACTGACAGGTCCCCTCATGTATCTGTAATATAATAGATCAAATCATGTTTACTTAGTTATTCCCAGCGATGCTCCTTTTATAAAATGAGTTTAAAAGGACTGAGGTAGAAGTTCCATTTATGAAATTTTTAAATTCAATTTTAGGCTTAAATATATGATGAAAGTTACATCATAACTTTCTTATGTTTAGGAACTNACATGAGAATGGAAACATCAGAAAGCTGTCATAGAAAATGTAGACTTTTGATGAAGATGGCACATTGGATTCCCGAGAAGTAACACCNATTTGTTTAATCAAAATGACAATAAAGCATTCAAAACTAAGCCACCCACTCCATCACCAACTGAATGAGGTCTGAGGGTTATAAAGATCTGGAAAGAACATCACTCATATTTTTCTACAACAAGAAAAGCAAGACAAACATAAATTCATCACTTCCTCTGAACTCACTAGAAAACCGCAGTCACAAAGCATTTACCGAGGAAGTCTGAAGGACAGGCAGGATCTAGGGACGTGCTGTGGGCAGGGAACAGATGACACTGCATGAGATAACATCTGGGAGGAATTCAACTGGATACTTGTTACAAATTGAGAAAGGTTGGATGTGTGCAACATTATTGTGAGCCCCAAGGGGCCATCACTACCACAGAGAGCCTGGGCCTTTGGGTCTGCTCTCCCAATCTCCCTCCTTGACACCAGAGAAGATGGTAAAACAGAACAGGCTAGCACTGAGACCAGGAACGGCCCCTTTTGTTCCCATCAGTCTACAGAGACTGATAAGACCACAGCCTAAGGACACAGGCTGGAAGAAAAGAGAGTAGTCAAGAATATTCCACAATCTAAGATGAAGGGCACCCTCAGAAGGCCTCATGCCAAACACGGACTTAGTTTGCAATCTGTAATAGCAAATTATACTTTGTTGTTATAATAACATGCTGTAATAACCCCCCCCCCAACACACACACACACCATAGCCATGCTTAACAAGGCTGCTACAGTACAAAACAAAATATGACCAGAGCAACCGAATTGCCTGGTGTCTACAACCACAAGTCCAACATCCAAACTGGAAGCTGAGAGAAAACTGCTCACAGCCAGGCTTGCCTGCAAAGCCGTGGGCCTGATAAGCTTTGAATAAACAGGATGTAAAATGCAGAGATGAACCTGCAGCCAGTGTNTGTTGATAGAAGAACAAAGGTNAAGCAGCGGAGGGGAAGATAAGAAGCCAGGTGTCTTGTGAGGCTGGTACCTCCCCTCTGCCTGCTGAGGAAAGGCAGGGAGGGGCTTGCTGGGCCCCAGCTTTGAGACCAGCTCTCTGTGTCCCGTGCACACACCCGATATTCTGGGCTCATGCCCCAGTTTGCAAAGTTATAAAAGTAACTGCTTCACTTTGAAACTACTCTTGAACGTCCAGAACTGTTTCTCACACACCCTCACCTCCAAGACCTTCCCCTACCAAGACTCCAAGACTTCGGCTGTGGTTACATCCAGGCAACAAGGGTCAAGGAAAGCAGGCTGAAAAGGGATGTTGGGACACGCGATATCTGAAGGAACAGTGATTTCCTCGCCGCCCCACCCCCCCACACACAGAGGGAGCAGAGCCATTGTGCCTAGAAGAGGACCTGCCCGCTTGTGTTATGCATATAAAAGCAAAGTGGGTCTCAAAATTGGTACAGTCACCAGGAAAGTGGGCTCGGGGATGCCCAGTCCTGAACCCACCTCCATTCACCGTGGGACAGCATGGGCCGGTGGGTTTCCTTCGTTTCCCNAACTCCAGGCACGTTGTTCTTAGAGCAGAAGAGGATGCGCCTTTGATGCGCCTTTCTCTGCTGCAACTGTTATGCACCCAAAGAAGCCGTTGCTCCGAGGAGCCATGGCAGGCCCAGCTCCTGTGCACAGGCTGCCTCAGTTTTGTCGGATGTGATTGTANTGTTTCATACCCTTATTTCACTGAACTTGTTTGTAAACTGTAAGCATTCTAGAATGTCTTCCCCTGTGTTGCTTTGTTGACTAGTATAGCTTTGTTGATGAGCTGGCTCAACATTATGCTAGGAAACTAACCACGCAGAATCGATTTTCCACNAAGTCCAACCTTTTCTTTTGGACTAATGCCACCTGGAGATAATGGGGATTCTTTACTGCGCCTCCATCCCAGTACCGGCAGATCGCCCTCCAGAGGGCCTGATTAGGGAGCATTGACAACNAGATGCAGCTGGTTTCTGAGGAGCCTATGACTCCTCTGAGTGCTGTCAACTAGGGAGGGCCCCAGCATGGAGGTGTGATGAATGTCCAGATGGCAGCCTTTGCTTGGAGAGTCCCCACAGCTATGTCTTTCCCAGAGCTTTGGGGAGGGGGTGGCCCTGAATGCCCTCTTGTAACCTTGCTCAAGTCTCCTGTGACAGTGCTTCCTGGCTGCCTCTGGTCCTGCTTTGCATTCANACTTCTTCCACTCTCTTTGCCCATCTGATACCACGGTGGCATCTTCTCTACAGAGAGCTCAAAGTGACACATTATCATGAGTTAAGCACTTAGTATTTATTAAAGCTGATTTGCACAAGGATCACTCTCTNCATTCTACAGTGATTAAAAATTACTCAGGTTTGAGGTAAAGAACCTGAATATTGCAGCTGGAGAGGTAGCTCGGCAGTTAGGAGCCCTAGCTGGTGTTTCTTAGGACCAGAGTTAGATTTCCAGCACCCTGTAACAGGCTACTCACAACTGCCTGTAAATACAGCTCCAGGGAATCCAACACCCTCTTCTGGCCTCTGTGAGCACTTGCATGCAACGTATACATACACACACACACACACACACACACACACACACACACACACACACACTCTTTTTTTAAAAAAGAACCTGAACCTAGGACCTAGTTCTGCTTGGTTTCAAATTCCATACTCTTTCAAAATCGCTTCCACAGATGAGGTTGGCCCTATCCAAATAATTCAAATGATTCATGATGACATGTGAAAAATTAATTCATTTGTATTCTATTTCTATATCCCTAATAATACCANATATCAACTCTCCTTTGATCAGNTGTATCATCTGTCTCAATATCCACTGTATACTTAACCTNACTGGACAAATATAGGAGAGTAAAAACCTGAAAAATTCCACAAAGTAAAAATTCCTGCTCTATAGTCCTTAGAACAACATTAAATCCCTTTTTACCAGGACTTAGAGATTTGCAATTCTGTATAATAGGTCCCATATAAAAAACACTAAGATATCTAAATATATGAGCAAGAATGGATGACTTTTAATAACAACCCAAAGGCTTGGAATTAAATCCTGATAGCAAAGTGCNCTGTGATGCAGATGTATGAGGTGCTGCCACTCGGAAGCAAAGAAACTGTGAAAATCTAAGTGGTACCTTGGAGGTGGCATTTTTGTGCCTGGAATTCACTGTGTTAAGAGTGNAGAAAAATTTCNATCCTCTAAAATCTGTCAGACTTTCTGAAAGACAGCAGCCCTGCTTCACCCTCCAAACTTCAACTGAGCAGGCAATGATGGCAGGNAGGTCAACACTTCACNTGGGTTCCCCTCAAGGAGGGAGGCCCGAGCTTCCCCAGGCAGCAGGCTCTGCTACGCGTTTCATGAGTTCTTTTATAAGTGAGAGACCGTTCTCTATTTGACATAACAAAGTATACAAGCTATGGTTAATATTACCCTGTTTAAGGCTAATTTAATGGAGCAAACTTGACCAAATACATCCCATATTTGTGTATGCGATTCTGAAGCGGAGAAAATGAACAAGCCGCACGGGTCTGTGCAGAAGGTCATCTTGAAGGGTAAGGGGATTGCTGATTTTCCTGAATTTTTAGTGTGCAATTAGGTGTGGACAGTATTCATTTTGGTAACCAATCATAGGGAGTGAGCAGAGGAGAAGCCCGAGTTCAAATCCTGGTTCTCTTTCCAAGGATGCATGTGCACGTTCCTTGATCTATCGAGCCTTGAGGTTCCTGATGAGTTTCTTTCACCTGGATAAGCCTCTCCGCAGACGCAGCAATCCAAATCAGGCCAAATTAGGATAGGCCAGGTTTAATGGGCAAAAACGTTCCCGGGTGATTCCCCAGCCCCTCAGAGAGGAGACCGGGACAAGAGACAGGAGGAACCACACATCTGTTTTCCGGGATGCCTCTTAAAAAACCTGAGGATGTGGTCTTGAGCCTCTCTGGGGAGGAGCCTTGTTTGGCGGGCTTTGAAGGGGCGGGTTCAGCAGCGGGTGGCTGCTGCACTGGCCGCACACAGGACAGGGGTCTGACCAGTTCGAGGTGTTGAGGTGTCAGTGGCGCCNGGGCAGAGCCTGAGCCTTGCAGGAAGTGGGACCCACGATAGGACACCAGGCTGGAGGTTGCGTCAGGAAGTGGACCCACNGGGTAGGAAGTCGNGCCACCAGCAGCCAGCAGNCAGACATTGCATGGCAACCGGGGGCTGCCCAGTCGGAGCTGGACAGCAGGGGTTGAGGTGGAGCTCCCACCAAACAGTTCCTTTAAGTGCAATGACTCTATTCACTCAATCTCTTAGAGATATTTAAAAAGTAAAACTCTATGAACCATTAAAAAGGGCGCCAAGCTCAGCACTCAAACGAATGCTAACCCCAGGAGAGGCAAGTGGATCTCTGTGAGTTGGCACCATTGTTTTAGCGGCAGCCATCATTTTCTGATGGAATTTGAGACCCACAGGAAGAAATACTGCTCGGTTTTGCAAACCCAGGGAAGCACCTGAGGGAGGATGTCACAAGCCCTAGGGCAGGACCTATGAGTGAAGGTAAGCTAAATAAACAAGCAGCCAAGTGCCTGCTGAATGTTTAGACTTAACCCTTAGACTAGCCGTGCTATTTGCCCCGGTCAGCACAGCTCCATCTTGCAGATGGTGGCTAATACAAAGAGTCGTGACTGGTTAAACGCTGAGAATAAATGGAATATCCCTGTTGCCCATTCCAAGACGCAAGGAACATTGCAGAAAACGGGAAAGAAAGGATGTAAGAGCTGGAGGATGGGAAGGAGTGCTGTGCATTTCTGTCCTCTAGATGTGACATGGCTAATGCAATCATGTGGTTACAGCAGCTGTGCCTACACACACACACACATACACACACACACATACACACACACGCATGTGCACACACAGGCACATGCATACACATGCATGCACACACACACAGACTGAGGATGAGAGGGACAGCATACTCATTCTTGCAAGGCAAGCACCTCAGACATGCATGTGCACATGCACGTGAGTGTACAAATACCACACACTCACACATACACATGAGCACACACACATGCATGTCTGTATACACATACACTCATGCACTGCAGTAACCCAGGGATGAATATGCCTCTCCTCCAATTCTGTGGTTACATGGTATAGTTGTAACAATCCATTTTAAGCATGAAAGATAATTTTGTTTTCAGTCTTTCCCATCATTACATTTTACACTTCTGCGGTCATAATTTATGTAGACATTAAATCTTTCAATTCAGCCATCCACAGTGTCTGTGTGTGTGTGTGTGTGTGTATGCGTGTGTGTGTGAAAAATGTAACACAGCATAAACATATTTTTACTTAAAAATATGCAATTTAAAAAAACAATTTTTGCTTGTTAGTTATAAATACTTAAATAAGTAAATAAATGATTCATAATTTTTGATTTACAGTGGTGGGAGCNCCACACACATTCCGTGGAATCCACACGTCATGTTTTGAATTCAGACCTTTTCCTGAGNTTGTGACAGGAAGCATGAGAGCCTCTTGTGCTGCCAGGTAGGAGTGCCCAGTCAGCCTCATCATCACCATGGAAACTGGATGCTCTCCAGCGAGNGCTGCTGCCAGGCCGGCATGTGCTTTCAATAAGGTGTGATAAACACATTTTCTGCTTACTTATTTGCACTTTTCTGATGAGATTCTCAGGATATAATCCATCATAGCCCAGAGATGTCTGTAAATAGTTATCCTATTTGTCACGTGTTACCTGTGCCCAGGTGAAGTATGTAAATATGTATGGTGTGTGTGTATGTGTGCATGTCTGTGTGTATGTCTCTGTATGTGTGTGTGTCTATGTGTGTGCACATGTGTGTGTCTATGTGTGTCTGTNTATGCATGTGTTAATTATGCTAAAATAAGAAGTAGCACAAGTTTTCCCTCCTAATGATTAAATTCTAAGCTGATTTTTAGAACTTGTACATTTTTCTATTTCTTTTTCTGTTAAAAGAAGTTAAAA
>LZPO01108256.1:29264-40632 GCA_001675575.1 Neotoma lepida | reverse complement strand
TCACTAGCTCTCTCTCTCTCTCTTTCATGCCCCACCATCCAGCCATGACTCTTCCTTCTCTGGGCACATGCTCTCCATAGCAATGTCTTTGCAAGCACTGCTGTCATCTGTCACAAATGCTCCATCATTTTCCTGTGATACTGGGACAATTCCTATTCACTGTTTAAAACCTTCCACATTGTTCCCTTCTGTCCTCAAATAGCTGCAAAGGCTGTCTACTACAGCCCTTACCAATGTACAGTGATGGGCATTGTCTACCATTGTCTGCNTAACCTAACTGGGCCATGAGGCTTCAAAGCCAAGGTGAATTCTTCATTTCTGTGTTCATAGTGATTGAGGTTGAGTCAAGTGGANGGGAAATGTCAGGGATTTTCTCAACTTCAGAGAACAATTGTAGGTATCTCCCAGCAGCAGGAGACATTAAAACAGGAATTGACTCAAAATCCATCAGAAGTTTTCATAATAAAATCGTACAGATATTCTAACACGACCTTGAAAAACTACCTAGTGGGGGAGGCTTATGTAAGTGTACAAGTTGTTCTCCAATAAGTTTAGATAACAGTGTGCATGAAAAAAGGAAACATAACAAAAACAGAGTCAAGATGGGATTCCAGAGTAAGGTGACGCAGGCTGGGCACCAAACTATCCACTTCATCTCTCCATGAGGAAGCAAGACAGAAAGTGACATCATATTGTCCACCAGGGCATTTGTCACTATCCAAGGAGGAGCACTGAATCAATCATGGTAACAAGAGCCTCCCGCTTTTCATGGCTGTTGGTGGTAAGAAAGTCATTAGGGTCTTCAGTACAGGTTGAACTCTGTCTGGCATTGAGAAAGAGGTCAACTAAAGATAGTCTTGCTGTGGATCGTAGAGCGAGTGGTCAGTTTTAAAGTCAACTTGCCACCATCTGGGATCACCAGGGAAGAGAGTCTGAAGGACTGCTAGCCCTGGTCAGGTTAGCCTGTGGGCATGTCTATGAGGAATCGTCTTGAGCCTTGATTGGTGGGAAGGGCCCACCCTAAATATGAGTGGCAGCATATCATAGGCTGGACCATGAACTTTATGAGTGGAGAAAATTAGCTGATCAGCAGGCAAGCAAGCAATGATATATGCGTTCTCTCTGACTACAGATGTGATGTGAACAGATGCTCATGTTCCTGCCTTCAATTTCTCCAAAATGATAGACTGTAACCTGAAACTGGGGTTCAGATAAACCTTATTTAGCCAAGCAAGGAGGAAAAGCTTATTTTGGACACTGAATCCATATGGATTCCTTCAGAAATTATGAACAATCTGCATGTATTATATAATATGCAGGTACAAAAACAAATTTTTCCCTTCAAGAATCTTACAGCTGACTGAGGGTAGACATCATGTAAGTGAGTGAGGTCAGGTATCACATGAGTTTACTTTCTTAATTTTCTTAATTTGCCTGGGCAAATTACTAGATGCTTGGCTATTTTCTATTATTTTTATAATTATAACAATTATTATTAACTTTAATTATGATATCTTATAATCTGCACATTGACTAGAATATGGATTGTCTCTTAATGTTCCATTTGCTGAAATCTTGATACCACTGACGCTGTATCGAGAAACAGAAAATTATTATCTAAAATAATTAGATCCTGAGTGCTCCACTCTCAGGAAGGGATTAATCTAGTTTTCCTGAACATGGGTTAGTTGTCATGACAGCAGGTACTACAACAAAGCCTGGTGCCTAGCTCTCGCTTTCTGACCACATAGCTTCTATCCTACATGCTCTCACTTCTACACTTTGTATTGTGACATCCCAACCAAACACCAGGAACTTGGTGCCATGCTTAACAGATTTCCCAATCTGTAAGCTATGTAAATGTTTGCCTGTATGAATTATCTGGTCTCCATTCTACTATTGCAGACTCTTTAAGAACAGATTAAGAACACCGTTAAAAGGGGACTCATGACCCCTCCCTCAGCAGTGGANATGACACCTTAAATACAGGCAGCACACTACACCATGCCCCACCTTAACAGAAATGGGCTCATCTTGTTTCTCCTACACACCAAGACTATGATAGACGCTGTGTCAGTCAGTGGCATGAGCGCTTCTGTCAACTAGAGATTCACACTGACCCTTTGAATAAAGTTCTCTCACTATCCCATTTCATAGATGAAGACATCAAGGCTGACAGACTATGCATCCAGCTCAAGTTCCCACACATCACCTAGTGGGGCCTTAAAGCCAGTCAGACAGACCTGAGACACTGCTTATAACTTCATGTGACCCCATATATATGCAAAACCAGTTATTTGCATGAGGCTATTCCCCCTTTATGGTCTGATGTCTAGTATACAAATAAACATTGTGAGTAACCTTTTTTTTNAACTCTGCTATGAGGTTGAACACAGCACCAAATGACAGGATTGGTGTGGTTTCCATGTTACTCCAACCACACCCCAAGGCTTGAGCATGCACATTATAGACACAATGACAGATTAAGACGATGCGGTCAATGCAATCANAAATCTTTAGACTGCAGGGAATGCCCAACAGGGAGTACACTAATAATAGCATCAATTCCTATCCCAGAAAATGAGCCAAGACTTATCCTAACTCCATCTCCCTGGATCTCTCTGACTTTCCTCCATTTCTAGTCATTTTAGGCCAGTGGTAATTCATGACAATTGAGCGAGTTACAGATTCTGCAAGTCTTTCACTCCTTCAGAGCAAGATTCCATGACATTAAGAAACTTCATTCGTGGCTGAGGAGTGCAGCTATGGGACTTGGTGAGAGAATTTCTGTTTCACTCAGATGAACTTAAGCTATACTGGAAACTGTCACTCTGAAATCCACAATGGATGGGATTCCTGACTGTGTTTGGTCACTTAAGTACCATCTCAACCACATTGGGAACATCCCNATAGCACCTGAAGCTCCTTCACACTCTTCATAGGCCTTCACTAGCTTCCACTCTCTGACTCTGGGGACCAGTGCTCTGCTGTCTCACATAATACTTTTAACTTCACTCTGAAAAGCTTATCAATAGGATTGTGGAGTGAATGGTAATCTGTATGTGTGATAACAATAGTATTTGACTATTTGGGTCTCAGAACAGCTGTAGATTTAGTTAGTACTCTTAATGCAACCAAGAAATAGGCAATGCTTTTCCTTGAGTACAATTCAAATATTCTGTGTGAAATTTGCAGGTAAGTGTTGCTCTCACCCCTCATCAAAGAATCTTCTTTTTAGCATCAGATGCTACTACTGAAATTCCAAATGGGCCAAAATGCAGAGAGTACATGACCCTGGAGTGCCCATCCCAGTGATACATCAACAACACAAGTGCTATGCCTAAGGTTCAGGGTACATGATGGAAGATGGGGCAG
Source organism: Neotoma lepida (assembly GCA_001675575.1). Classification (NCBI taxonomy): domain Eukaryota; kingdom Metazoa; phylum Chordata; class Mammalia; order Rodentia; family Cricetidae; genus Neotoma; species Neotoma lepida. The sequence goes on along the minus strand of LZPO01108256.1, from coordinate 37,257 downwards.
AAGGATTGTAAGAGCCAGAAAAAAAGGAAAGAGACCGTGTCTTCTAGCTGTCTCTTATACACATCTAGATGTGTATAAGAGACAGGTACATGAAAGGTTCAGGGTACATGATGGAAGATGGGGCAGAAGGATTGTAAGAGCCAGAAAAAAAGGAAAGAGACCATGTCTTCTAGACACAGCAGGGATTCCACACACCTGAAATCTCAACAAGTGGTTGCATAAGCAAATCCTGTGCAATGACCACATCTGTCAACATGCCACGATGAATGCNGAAATCTCACAAGACCCACACCTAGGTGAAGAGCTACAGACAGTCAATGGCTTCTGAGAGAGGGACAAATGGTTTTCTCCAAGGACAATCCCCCTGATAGGTTATCCAAACCCAGTGCTCAGCCCTAAACACATGTACGTATAAACAATACTAAATGGACTCAGCATGGGTTGTGTGTGTGTGTGTGTGTGTGTGTGTATGTGTGTAAAGCAATAGTAATTAAAGAACAGGTCATAAATTTGAGAAGGGGTCGGGGAGGGAGACACAAGAAGAGTTAGAAGAAAGGGTATGGATATACAGAACTCAAGTATGAAATTCTCAAAAAACCAAAACTTTTAATTTAAAAAAAAACATACATTTTTAAAACTGTTTGAACCATTTGGTCTGTGTACTTAAGGAAAAATTCTCAACCTGCTTAACATTATCAATTCTTTAATTCTCTGTAGCTCAGTGTTGCTTAATTTGCATTGGCTTCTACTTCATAAAACTCAGCACATGGCAAACGAATCAGAGCATTTGGGGCGGGTGGCTGGTATCTAAAAGCTGCTTCCGTCTGCNTGCATTGCCCTGCTGAGGGACTTCTGTGCCCTTATCCCCAGTCTCTTCCAGGTCTCCTTTCATGTGCTTTCTTATCCTGCATCCCACAGTCCACAGTGACATCATTTCCTCTCTCTCTTGTTCTCTAATGAGGTCGAGGGCTGTTAGAGTTCTCTGTTCCCTCTACCTGGTATTAGCAGTCTGTGGCAGGCACGGCTATGACTAAGGGCCAATGATGATTGGGCTAAAAATTGCTCTCTTCCTCCAAAGCATCTTTTTAACACAGAATTCCACTAGAATATAATTGAACTCTGCCACCCTCTTGCAGAGCTCACAAATATCACCAAATGTTCTTAATGGTTAAAACAACTTCCACCTTAAACCAATCCCAAATCAATCTAAGATGAGTATGAAAACATTGCAGCCCCTGAAACAGTAAATCANTCAAAACTTGCTCCTGTATGGTCTTCACCCACAGAGACTGTGTGAGTTCTATCTGCATCTCTTCATTGAGGCAGAGACACAGGCACAAGGACCCCTGGACTTGAGGAAACTCCAACCAAGACTGGAAACAAGATGTTAAAATAAAGNCTTAATTGCNAACTATGGAATTGGCTATTGTTAACAGTGTGACATGCACTGCTTGATGAATCTTAAGAATAAAATTTATGGTTCTCTGTAAAAGGAGGNAAAAGCATGCTCTGAGTTCATATACCTCTCCCCAAATCCTTTATCACCAATGTACCGCTTACTTGCTATGTGAGTCACCATCATCTTAGCTCACCAGCTAAGTGATGTTCTTTTCTCCAGGTCTAGCTGCAATGAGGGAACCTGACCTTGATCAAGACCTTCATGTATGCATGGAATTATGTTAGCAGTAGCCCATGTGAACTGTTAAATTCAAGTGTAAGGAACTCAAATTCCGCCGCAAATCTGTGAACTATTCTATCTGCAGTCACACTGGGAGTCAACACATGTCACAAGAGCTTGGGGAGAACTGGGTGAATGTTTTGATTGTGCCACAGATAGGGTTGTAACAATAATCCTTAACTATTTAGGTATTTGTGGTTCATAAAACCTACTTTGAAATCACTCTTTGCTGATGATGGCTTTTCTTTGCTGAGAATACATTTGAGGCTGAGCCATGACACTTCCCAGGCATACAGTTCAAGAGAAAAAAAATCATAACATAAATTGCTAATAGCTTTTGTGTGCTAAGCACTCTTCTCCATGTTTTAGCAAAGACAGGTAGAATCAAACCCACAGCAGCCTTCAGGAGAAACTTCACCACCCCTTGTCACACACTGAGAAAAATAAGCATTGGGAAGTTATCTCCCAAGATCAGAAGATCCACCCACCTACAGCCTCCAGTTGCTCTGACCCGGGCCNTAAACCAGTGGTTCTCAACCTTCCTAATGCTGCAGCCCTTTAACACAGTTCCTCATGTGGTGGTGACCCCCAACCATAGAATTATTTTTGTTGCTACTTCATAACTGTAATTTTGCTACTGTTATGAATTGTATAGATGTTTGGAGATAAACATCTGCCAAAGGGTTTGTGATGCACNGCTCTGTATTCCTAAAACTCATGCCAGTATTATCTGAAGAGTTGTATTTACCACTTGTTATCCTCTCACTCCGGGTTAGCCTGCCAAATAATTTGTCTAGATCACATTGGATTTTCTGTGAGATTCAGGGGAAACCTTTATGAATATTGATTCATCTAAATGGGATCAATGGTCTTTATCAAATATATTCCATTTTCAGACTACAGGAACAGCTTAGTTTACATCAGCACAGATTCTGGAGTTCTTTAGGTCACACACACATACACACACACACACACACACACACACACACACACACACACAAAGTTTAAATCCTAATCTCTAATACATCAGATGACCTTATTTGTAGACAAGGCTATAGAGGTAGTCAAGGTAACTTGGGCTCTTTGAGGTGAACCGTTCAACCAATATTGTTGACCTCCTTGTAAAAAGGAGGAATTTGGAAAATGATGTGAGGAGGTGCAGAAGGACAACAGCGGTGAACANATGGCCAGGTGAGAGGCCTGGGGCACGTCCTCCATCGTGGCCAACAGTGGGNCAGCTGACGAGCTCATNACCCTGTGAGAGGTGNTCATCTTGAGCAGCTTAAGTGACCCCCACATCCTCCTGTCATGTTATTCTTTCACTCTTTGCACGGGATATCAGCATCCCAGGTCCTTACTGCTCACCCTCCAGGGCATCAAGGGACAAATGGATTCACACACCCAACTATATCAAGAAATCCAAGGGAGTCTGCTCAAGGGGTATAATGAATTTATTAGGACATAAACTAGAAAAAAACAACTCACTGAACAGAATAGGCAAGTTGTTGCAGGGTCCTGGAAGGCTGAGATCCTGTCCTACACTGTTCTGCTGCCTGAGTCAGTCCATACAAACCAAGCCCACAAGGGAGAGAAAGTGGCATAAGTGCCTCTCAGGTCTTAAGGGTAGCCCTGAGGCCATACCCCAGGTGTGGTGATATATTATGTACCCCCNAAAAATTTATCTGGGGATCAGAGCACAGAGCCAGCCACTAGATTAGACATAGAGGCCAGACAGTGATGGCACATACCCTTAATCCTATCACTCAGGAGGCAGAGATCCATCTGGATCTCTGTGAGTTCAAAGCTACAGTAGGAAAAGAGCCAGGTTTGCTGGCACACCTTTAATCCCAACACTTGAGATCTCATGCCATTGATTGGGAAGCACACACGCCTTTAATCCCAGAAAGTAAGATAGCAGGGCAGAAAAAGGCATATGAGGAAATAGGAACTCACTCTCTGGAAGCTGAGGAGTCTGTAGAGGTAAGAACATGGCTGGCTTGTTCTGTTTCTCTGATCTTTCAGCTTTCACCACAATATCTGGCTCCAGGGTTGTTTTTTTTATTATTATAAGACCTTTTAAGGTTCGTGTTACACCCAGGGGCTGGTACTTCAAGGTCAGAGGTGGAAAGATACCCACTATATCTNCCCCTTTTGTCTAAATAAGAAAGTTCTAACCTAATACAAAACTATATACAATAGAAACGATTGTCAATTATTGTCCAGGAGATGGGAAAGGTAATAACTTAAACAAAATAAAAATACAGCCAACAAAAACAACATCAAACAAGAGACACATACTAAATATCCAGAAATATCCAGACCATAGGTAAATGGCATGTTACAGAGATTACTCCAATAGCTGTCCTATCCTGAAGNATCTAACTTTAGTACCTAAAATGTTCTTAGCTAAGATATGAGAAGATTATAACTGTCTAGTCTTCAACCCTATCAAAGACCTGAGAAGGAAAACAGTGTTACCTAAGAAAACAGGAGGTGCAAGCAAGCAATTTCCAAATTGTTTAAGGTATTATACCTATGCANTTCATTTAAAATATAAGGTAAAGTTCTAATTTTTGAAAGCTATTATTATAAACTATTTAGGTTAATCAAAACAACATAGGTTAGTAGCTAGTCATTTATAACAATCAAATTTGTAGATACGTTAGGTATGTTTTCAGGATCATATAGAAATATATTTTAAATAGATGGTCTTCAAATACATCAAAGATCTGTAGAATATGCCATCTAAAATATTTTGTTAGCATAAGGTTTTTCATGACAATGAGACACATCTGCTAATGGCAACACCAATTCACTTCAGAGATGATGGGCATCAACGAAACACCTTATGGAGTTGTTTTCAATGTGGCAAGCCTAGCCATTTGGGCAAGAAGCAGCTCTTCCCTGGACTGCTGGACAGTATATTGTATGAACTGGACATGCAGGACCCATGGGAAAATGACCACTGAACTTTGCCAAAACAGGGNGAGAGGGTCCTTCAGGTTCCTGCTTCACAGAAGAAACTGCCAGACATTCTGCAGGACACAGAGAAAAGTGACTGATGAAGTTTGNCAAGATAGGTGCAAAAGTCCTTCAAATTTCCTGTTTCACCAAAAAGTATGCCAGAGACTCTAAGCTTGTAGGCTGAAGATAGATGCCCCAGTGTTATAGAGGAACTTTGGATGACTGACCAGGCAGCCAGATATCTCTGTCATTTCTAGAATTTTGGAAGTTGCTTACAATGCACTTCTTGTTTACTTAGGTAATATTATATCCTTCTGGTGTCTTTGATGGAGTTAAAGACTAGATAATTATAATTATAGTTCTCCTTAGTTATGATAAAATATAAATTAGATATAAAACTATAGGCTCACAAAGATAATATAGATGATAGAATATTTTCTTTAATTTTGCCAAATATAAATAGACTAGATATTGTAACTGTAATTCTTGCTTGATAACTGTTTTGTTATATGTAGTTTTACTACGTTAAAATGAAAACCTTCCTTTTTGACAGAAAAGGGGAAATGCTGTGGGATGTCCTTCTGTATGCTGTGAATATGTGTTGTTACCACTGGTTAATAAAGAAGCTGCTATGGCCTATGGCAAGGCAGGTTATAGCCAGGTAGGGAATCCAAGCAGAGAGACAATGAGAAGAAGGTGGAGTCAGAGGAGATGCTGAATGCTGTTGGGGGAACAAGATGTAATGGAACACAGGTGACATCATGGCCATGTGTCAAAACATAGATTAATAAGCTAGCAAGAAGCCTGAGCCATAGACCAAACAGTCTGTAATTAATATTAAGCCTCTGAGTGGTTATTTTAAAAGTGGCTGTGGGACTGCAGGACCAGGGCAGGACAGAGAAAGGTGTCTAGCTACACCCATCTGCATCCAGTCTGTCCACATGGTTCTGTCCCAGCCAGAGGCCTCACGAAGGATTCGTGTCTCACTATCTGCACCAAGAAGCACAGGACTCAAAATAAATACCTTTGTGATGACAGAGAACGATTTGGATTTCCTTTCTAATAAGGCCACCATATGACCACTCACCTGGTGCANATNGCATGNTCCTTAGTGCACGGCTCTCAGGCTTCCGTAATAGTCCACTTTTCCTTATCTCACTCATGATAAACCTAAGAAGATAGATGGTGTTAAACGTGTCATAGATGACTAGGGGTTCCATTACTCTTGGCTACTTCTCGTCCTAAGTTTCTGTGTGAGTTGCTTTTCATATCACTGTGATGCAGCGCCTTCTGGAAAAAAAAAAAAACTTTGGAAATGGAGGACTTATTCTGGCTTGCAGTTCAGGGGGAACAGTCTATCTTGGTGGGCAAGGCATGGTGGCAGGTTTGGCATGATCTGTTGCAGCAGGAGTGTGATGCAGCCACCTGTTACATGGCTCTGAGCAAGAAGCAGAGAGCTTGAGGAAAAGTGTGAGCCCAGGCTAACCCACTTCCTCCACCCGGTCCCTAGCTACTAAAGAGTCTGCTACTCCCTAAAACAGCATCACCACTGGGAACCGAGTGTTTAACCATGTGAGGTTATGGGAGACACTTCATACTCAAATCATAACAATTACTAATTATGAAAATAAAATACTAGATAACATGGTATATTCAGAAAAATCTGTCACTGTGCCAATTAGGGTTGCAACAAACACGGTAACCTTTTACTAACATCTGTCTCTANAGTGATAATCATCCCCAGCTCTGGTCATTGATAAGGGACCTGTGACAGAGTTAGGTTATTAGATACCAGAATATATTGAAAATGGGTTGGCTGTGCATTTTGTCCTTTGATTTTAATTTTGTGTCCCCATAGCATCTTGCCTAGTTCCAGTGGAGAGTGGGCACTTAATATATTAACATATCGGACATGAGTAATGAGCTGTGTTATAATAGGGTGAAATTATATGAATAATTAAAGTTTCAGTCAAAGTCTGTAATAGAGAACAAGGCTTAATTCAACTTGGAGAGGGCACAGAGTCCTTGCTAATGACAAGATTGAAGGCTTGTTAATACTCTAGGAGAAGCGTGATCATTAACACTTATCTGCTTTTCCTCCCANTGTAGGTCTGTGTCCCCTGGGCCTTAACATGTTGGCTCACGAAATTCAATTCTCTTATTTTGTGTCTACTTATCGATGGTCATTAGTCCTCATAGGCACAAATTCATAGTTTGGGGATGCACCATACTGGGAGGCATAGTTCCTTCTCTGAAACTGTAGAATCTTGAAAGAATGAGGGTGAATAAGTACGTATAAAGCAAATCAAATATGTCCTTGCAGGAAGGATGAAGGCCAAGACAAGGGCTGACACTACAGTTCCATTAAAGAGCAATCATCTAACAGTTGGGGAGAANGTCTCCTAAAAATAAATGTCTAAAATAATGATCATTATAGGTGAAGTTCTAAGATCATAAAACATAATAGATGTTGGAAATAGGTTTGAATAAAGTCACTGAAGCAGAGACCTGCATGTCAACACATTATCCTTGCATTAGCTGGAATTTAACATAACAGGATAATATCTGCTCCTATGAGTGAGTAAAATATGATTTATAGACCTCAACATCCACTTTTAGAAAATCTATAAGAATGAAACTCCATCCAGATTACAGGGATAGATTATTAACAAGCCAGGGGAACATTTCCCCCNTGCTGACCTCTCACTCCACAATTTTCCCACCTGTTCTCCAAGGACATGCATTTCTTAAAGCTGACACACTCAAACTGTCGCCTTAATCAGAACTCACAGCACATTGCTCGGGTCACAGGAAAACCAGTCTTAAGAATCTCNGCCTCCCATTGGCACCTGGGACAGGTGGAGAAGCTGGCCCTGGAGTCATGAGAACAGGAGGGCTGTCCCTGCCCCTCACCAGCTGCAGCACTTGGGAGAGTCGCCCCTGCACCTCACCTGGGCAACACAGTAAAACTGGCCTTGATGATGTAGGTGTGGGAGAGGTGACCCTGAGGGCCTGAAAGCAGGAGAATTGGCCCTGCCCCTCGCTCATTGCTGCAAAGAGTGAATTAGTCCTGCATTGCTGGAGAGCTTACCCTGGTGGTGAGGACAGGAGAGAGCTAGTGGACTGACCAACCCTGCAGTTGCCCAGGCCCAGAACCAGAGTTATGCATTGGCCTGCTCCAACATCCACCCCATGATCTACTGGAGCACGTGAAGGGGCCTGACCTGCAGACCCAAAGCTGCAGGATCTCCAGACACAGGGCAACAACAGGATATCCAGGAGGAGTGCCAGTGAGGGCCCAGCATTGATAGTGTAGTAGAAACCAGAGGCGGTGAACCAGACCAATGACTC
>LZPO01108255.1:7713-46750 GCA_001675575.1 Neotoma lepida | reverse complement strand
AAAATTCTGTGAATCAACCACAATAACTATTCTTTTCATGCTTTCGTGTTACTTTTATTCACCTAAGGCAAGTTCCTTTGTAACTCACTATATATACAAAGCTTTGCACCAAGTAAAATTACAGCAGTTTCACAGCATTCTCGTGTCTGTGTCTGTCTGTCACTCCGCCGTCTCCCAGCTTTCCTGAGTACCTTCGCCCTGCGTCCCTCGGTAAAACAACCCTCTCCCTGGGCCGGTCCACGGCACATGCACCGTGCTGGGCAGTGGTGGCACATGCCTTTAATCCCAGCACTCAGGAGGCAGAGGCAGGTGGATCTCTGTGAGTTAAGTCAGCCTGGTCTACAGAGTGAGTTCCAGGACAGCTAGGGCTCTTACACAGAGAAACCCTGTCTTGGGGGGGCGGGGTTCTAATTTAACCACCACCACTGATTTAACTATTTTAACAAATTAAACCCTGAAATCTTCCTTCCCACAAACATGGAGAGTCACAAATCTGTCTGATTACGACCCAGACCATACTCAATTGGGATAAAATGAGGCCAAGCAACGTCTTGTGTTTGGGTACTGAGGAGGTGAAAGACCTGGATGACAACAATTGGCTTCAACAGTTACAGTGTGGTGAAACATGTGGATGGACTCAATTGTCCCTGGTTGGGGTCATGGAATTCTTTCCGCTGTTCCCGAGGTGCATGGGACCTACCTACCTAGGCCATAGGTACCATCTCCTCCTAGATACATACAAACCTAATTAAAGAGTCTTTTTAAGGAAAGGGTGTAAGGGTGCACATTTAACCTTGGAGAAGTGTGGATTCCCCTGGNAATTGTGCCTGATGGAGGATGGGCTTCCTTAGCAGGGAGCTGGACTAACCTTGAGTAGAAAGCACCCATGTGGTTTGCTGTCATCTTGTCTATTATGTCAATATTATATTACAACAATATAGAATTTGAGCTATGGATACAGCTACAGCAAAAGTCAAATAAAAGTCTAACAATTAATGCTATAAACAACAGAAATCGCATGAGAAAATGTCATCACTAATGAAAAATGATCACCACATGANTGAATAAATAGGACACACAGTGACACCATCTGACTTCTAACTTTGAATGAAACTGCGATGAAGACTGTACTGAACTGGGCGGCAGTGGCAGCACACACCTTCAAAGCCAGCACTTGGGAGTTTGAGTTCCAGGACAGCCAGGCCTACACAGAGAAAACCTACCTGAGGGGGGTGGGGGTGGGGAACTGTACTGTCAGAGAAAGAGATCAACAGAACATGAGAGCAAACTTAGAAATAAAAGCACAATTAATATAGAGTCAAATGTGACACAAGGCCAGGAAACCCAGTAAGTCTGCTCTGTCACATGCAAATGGGCGACTCTGGCATCCACATGCAAATGGGTTAATGACACAGACTTTACGCCCCGCACAAAATTAACTGCAGACGGATCCACACCTGAATGTTCAGGGCCATATGCAGAACTTCTAAAAAATATTAGAGTGATGAGGGTTCTGCGAGTTAGCAAATCTGCCTTATGGGCCACAGTAAAAAACAGCGCATGCGCGGGCCGTACACNGTGAGGAGGATGGTTCCAAACAAAGGCTCAAAGNGCCCCCANNCTCTGCTCAGGCGCAAACCTCAGCGCTAAATCACTCAGAGCTCCTGCTTCTACCTGGGAGTTGCAGGGAGCTCAGGGGACCAAAGGGAAGCACTAAGGCCACCGCGTCCGGATGCCATTTCCAAAGCCCCGAGGGGTCCCTACACCGGCTCCCGCGGCTCTGCCCCATGGGGACGGCGGCCCCTCACTCACCATGGCGGATTCCGAGCTCACCCGCTCTCCTCAAGACTCCAGGCAGCGGATCACGGAACANGAGAGACTGCCTCAGCACCGGTACATCTACCATGCAGCGTGGCGAAGNGAAAGTACCCTCCCCATTCTGACTGGCAGTCCATCTGGAGGTCCTGATTGGCTACTGAGGCCTGAGCAATCTAAACAGCTTCCATTCCAGGCACAGAACTGCCCCAGAGCAGCAGAGATGGGCATTGCAGCAGAACTTGGGGCAGGACTGCAAAGTCTTCCCTGAACTATTCCTGCACTCAGTAGGACTCTTTTCTGGGGCATTAGTGAGGCTTTGCTATGAAACTGAGAAAGGACAAAGGAAACCTTGCACTTTCTGGGCTAGCAATACCTCAGGTGAATTGTGGGAAAACGTGTTATGATTTTCAATTTTGTAAAAACAAAGTTTAATTTATGAAACTATTCACTAACGTGCACACTCTTAAACTGTTATTCTGTTTAAAATGCCCATCAATGTAAATGCCGGACTTAGAGAAGTAAACCCTATGGTTCAGAATGAGCTTTTTACTTAATCACTCCGTATTTACTATAGAGCCTCAATACTCTGATGAATAAATTATACATATTTTAATGCCTACTTGACATATAAGTCTACAGATTTGTTTTCCTCTCAATTCGGCATCATTAATGAAAATAAGTAAACCAAACTAAGAATAATTATTTTTACATCATGGTCATATTGTTTCATTTTCTTTGTCAGGGTCTCACTCTGCCGCCATGGCTGGACAGGAACTCACTATGCAGACCAGGCTAGCCTAAAAATNATAAAGGTCAGTTTGCCTCTGCTACAGAGTGCTAAGAATAAAGGCCTGCACCACCATGCCTGAGTTCTATTAATTCTGCACATTTACTAATGAAATAAACAGAAGCTAGGTGTGGCACACAATTGTATTCTGTACTGAGGACACTGTTGCAGGGAGACNACTGTGAGATTCAGGCAAGCATGGCTTATAAGGAAGATCCTATCTCAAAAGAGAAAATGGCAAATTTGTGGAGCCTCTGATACCCCAGCATTTTTGGACCGTTAGTGTCAGTCTTTGTCCTGGAGTCCACAAGGGTCTATGGTACCCTGGTCTTTGCCCCAAGTCCANTGTCCACTTTTTAACATCTNTGTCTGGAATCTGTGACGGTGCTGAAGCAGCCGACAGCAGCAGTGGCAAAGGCGTGAAGAATCCCTGTCCAGCTGCTTTAGTGCTATGCTCCACTGCTCTGTGGAGGAATTTTATCCTGTGTCCTGCCTTCAGGCCTTCCACTGATAATTCTTTAAAGCCACACTAACACTTGGCTGGCATGTTCAGTCTGGCCCACTATATGATTTCTAGCTCAGGTAACCTACTTTCCCAGGGCTACTGATCTGTACCTGAACTTNGAAAANAGCAGGTGGAGTCACATGCTAACACTGATTACGGAATGTATGGGATGTTNGGGGCACAGAGGTCCTTGTACTCACAGAGAAGTAGTAACAGAACCAGGAAGTTATTCACCCAGGGGTCTCTGCTCAATGGAGAAANTACAAATCAAATAAATTCATTCCATCCAGAAGACTGAGAGTGGATTTTGTTAATGACCTGGTGATCATTTGCTATCTGTGGAGCAGACCTCACCCATCTTTTGCTATAGAAGCAGACCGCACCAATCGTCCCCAGAATGATTATCTCAGAGTCTTCCTTCCCTGTCCACTNAGCATTTGAGGGGTGATGTCACATATACTCTCTATGGCCTGTTGACCTCTGCGCTCTCTTGGTCAGAGACCACACTAGGTTATAAGCCTTTTAGCTATAGCACCCACCCTCATGGTCACACGTACTTTGTAAAGGAGTCTCTATATAATCACACCTTAACCTTTATTGTGCACCTGGAACTGGATTGAATGTTGCCAGGAAACCTTTCCCCAAATTGTACTGTGTTTTAAATATGCTGACAATGATCTGCCTGGTAGTAGCCTCCCCAGATTCTGATCCACATTTATGAAGTCAGTCTGCACTGGGTATTTAGTCTCATCCTGCAGGGACCCCCAAAACTGGTGCCCTATGTAGGGAACATGACCCTTAGATAAGGTAAGAAGAGTTTACCCTAAGTAAAAATAAGGGGTCTTTTCACTGATTCCGGGGTCTTGACCGGAAGAGTGAGAGTGGGATTAAATATGGTCTCTTCTCAGTTATCTGCCACAAAGCATTTTGTACAATTGTTGAAATATTTGTTCAGATCCAAGGAACAAAATATTCAGAACTACAGCTCTACAAACTTTAGAATGCATAGGAACTAAAGAAAGGAGAGCCCAGGAAAAGGGCGATAATAATGTGGCATGGACACCACAGCGACCACTGCTGCTGACAATTTTCCAGCACTTTGACATTGTGGATCACAATTCTCCAGCACCTTTTGATTTTCATTTTTAATAATTCTCACTGTGTGTGATGGGAGTTCNCTTATGCCTTTTCCTTTGGGAAATTTTGTGTGGACGTCAGTGGAGGATGAAGATGTATACAATGTGATCATCTTTAAACAAAATAATTCTTTGGAAAAAAAATCTCTGCCACTGTGACACCATATACCATGATAACTCTGNCTACTTCTACACAAGTTAACATCAAAATGCTAGAAAAGTTAGAAGAGTGANATATGCTTGATAAATGAGATTTATTTGACACATAAGATTTTCTGATAAATAAGGTATATTTGATAATCAAGATTTATAAATAGCTAAGGTCTACTCAGATTTATATTAATATTTATCTAGCTTTGTCTTTGCTAACTTTAAGCTTTAGCTATTTGGATGAACTAAGGAATATTCTATAATAGACAGCCTGGTCCCCCCAAAAAGTCCTTTTCCCAATGTCAGGCATTTAACCAAAACCGACATTTCCATAAGAGCTTNGAGAAAGTTCCTGCTTACTAAATAGGGAGCCACTTTCCTTATGTCTGGCAAGAAGAACTAGCGGCCCTTCCATTAACACACGACTGTGGTGTCTATTAACTTGTCATGGTCCATGCTAGCTCCCTCAATCCCTGCTCACAAGCCCCAACCCAGCACACAGAACCCCTTCTTCCCATTCCCATTTAATCCTTTGTGTAACTGTAGAGTATAAAAGTATAGCTTTCTTTTTAATAAAGCAGCAGCTATTCAGATTCATCCTCAGATCCTGTCAGTTTCCTGTTCTCACCAACTCCACACCTCCACTTTAGGACCTGAACCTTGTCAGAGCCAAACTCTGGCAATAAAGTCCCTGTAAAATAGTTTTTATAAAGGAGAGAGAGAAAATTTTCTGCTGGACACTTCTTGGCTGCAAAGGCAGAATGGACTCCAGAGCCTTTAGGCTTCCAGGCCAGCCATGGACCTTTGGGACTTGTCCTCCCTGAGGATCTGACTGGAACTCAGATGTCTTCTCCTGATCCTTTAGTAAATGCTTAAATGAATGCTTAATTTTCATAGTAAATAAACTAACAGAGCAAACTTCATAATTTTAAACTGTATCATTGGGTGTGCTTGAATGAAAAAAAAGAAATAAAAAGAAAAGTAAAGGACATGAGTGCTCCTAAGTATGGTGAAGGAGAAAGTTTATTGTAGATGTATGGGAGAGCATAGTCAGAGACAGGGATATCTGCAGGAGTCCAAATTGGAGAAAACCAGACTGAGCTGGGTCATGTGGAGAGAACGGGAGGGAAAGGGAAGAGAGGGAAACCAGGTGGAGCAGCCAGGAGGCCAAGGATACAAAAGGGGCAGGTGATCAAAATGTCTGAACTATATATGGAAGAGTCTCTGGGAGAAGGACAGCCCAGCCCCTGGTCAGGAGAGTTCAGGGTAGGGGGTGGAGTGTGCCAGTCATATCCTGTAACAGGTAGGGACTGAGGGATTCTGGGAGAAACTGGTGGCCAACTCCAGACTTGTTATGCTAAATATGCACCTCAGCCATTTGCCCCAGGCTTGAAACTTAACATCCCAGCCTTTTGTTGATAATGAATGATAAGGGGTGAAGTAATTGTCTTAGTAAGGGTTTCTATTTTTTTAAAAGAGACAGTATGACCAGGGCACCTCTCATAAAGGAAAACATTTAATTGAGGTAGTTGCTTATACTTCAGAGGTTCAGTCCACTATCATCATGGTGGGGAGCATGGCAGCATGGTGCTGGCTGCATCCTGATCAGGAGTCAATAGGAAATGGTCTCAGACCTGTCTCTTATACACATCTAGATGTGTATAAGAGACAGGGATGGATCTCTGCCTCGGGAATGCTAGGATTAAAGGCATGTGCTACCACTGCCTAACCTCTATGTTTAATCTAGTGGCTGTTCTGTTCTCTGACCCCAAATAAGTTTTATTAGGGTACACAATATTTTTGGGGGACATAATATAATCACCACAGGTAGGGACTGAGGGATTCTGGGAGAAACTGGTGGCCAAATTCANACTTGTTATGCTAAATACACACCTCAGGCATTTGCCCCAGACTTGAAATTTAACATCCTAGCCTTTTGTTGATAATGAATAAGGGGTGAAGTAATGGTCTTAGTAAGGGTTTCTATTTTTTTAAAAGAGACAGTATGACCAGGGCACCTCTCATAAAGGAAAACATTTAATTGAGGTAGTTGCTTATACTTCAGAGGTTCAGTCNACTATCATCATGGTGGGGAGCATGGCAGCATGGTGCTGGCTGCATCCTGATCAGGAGTCAATAGGAAATGGTCTCAGACACTGGGCTGTATCTGNAGTATATATGAGTCCTCAAGCCTGCATCCACAGTTACATACTTCTTCCAACAAGAACATACCTACTTCAACAAAGCAATACCTCCTAATAGTGCCACTCTTTTGGGGGTCAATTTCTTTCAAACAACCACAGTTATCATTTATGAGTACCTCCTCCTGGCACTGGGTTATTATAGGTGGGGACCTAAAGACTGGTTTGTTGTCTGAATCTGTGAAGAGTGGGCTGTTTCACTCATTGTCCAGGTACTGCAGTACCATCTGTGGCTACAGACATGCAGGCAGCAGTTAGAGCAGTCTGTACNGCCTTTAGTTGCTTGAAAATCTGCTGGAAGAGATACANATNAGGGGCAGAATATAAAGTTGAGGAGTNTAGCAGGAAATTTTTTTCTTACGTGTACATTTCAAACTTTTATTCCCATGATACTGGTCGTTCTTTGAGGGGAGTCCCAAGACCAGTAAAGGGGAAGATCCTACCCTCAGGAATAGTCAGGTGAGGAGGAAGCTGGCTGTTGATTGACAGGTTTTTATATCTGGGGTCCCTTGGACCTGTGTGAGGTGGATCAAAGTTGATGGCCTGAAGTTTACAAAAATATTTATAACTTCATAAAAAGAGGTAAAAGTTTTAGATATGTTAGCATTACCAATGTTTGTAACCTATAAACACATTGTAGAAATACATATTGTAAAAAGAGGAGTAGACTCATGCTTTTGTGTCACAGTAGAAGCTTTGGAACCCAAAAATGATTCTGGGTTNAAAGCATGAACAGTCTTTAAGGTGAGCTCAGAGAGGACAGAAACATTCTGTGGAGCAGAAGGGCCATAGCTCACTAGATCTTGATTTTAAATATGAAAAAAAAGCAAGGCATCTTCTCTTTATTCAGAAGACTGGATGTATATAGATTATTTGGATGTTTTAAACACAATAAGAAGCACTATTAAGTCTCATGCTCAGCTAATTAAATGTACTGATTAATTCAAAGTTTAATACAGAGATACATGGCAACTTCTTGAGGAAGAACAAAAACAAAGTGAAAGTGACAGATTAGTTTTAAAATCTTTTAAACTCTTGGCAATGGAAAGGCTAGCCATGTAACAGGCATAATGAGGCATGAGGCATGGTGATCCCTCATTGACTGAGCATGATCAGGAGCTCTTACAGTGATCTGGTGACATTGCATGGCCTGCCCTCATTAGCTAGGCATGATCAGAACCTCTGATAGCACCTGTTGCTAGGCCTTCAGGCAGACTCCAAGTTAGCTCATAAGGAAGTAGTTATGTGCATGCCTNGGCAACTGGTTTGAACCAATTTCTTTGACCCTATGGGCCTGTCCTACTACATATCCACCCTTTTATTTTATTATGTGGGCGCTCAGTGGGAGTCAAAGTTCTTTTCTCTGGCCTTGCTGACCCCACCTCAGAGGGGCTCAGCAACTGGATTGTGCCCGCCTTAGGTTGGCTTGCCAAACAAGCTCTTACCCATCATTGACTATCAGCCCTCAAAGAGCATCTATCATTCAGCAATCACCCCAGGTGCAGAATTTCAGAAAGCCAGGCATGCATAACCTCCTCTGGAGGGCTATCAGTTGTATGTGTAAGAGCTATTAGCATCTATAGAGTCGCCTTAGTGGCCACCAATTGTTGCCAGATGTGCTGTAGGAAACACTTAGTAAGGAGAAAGATTAAAAGCACCACTCCACCAATCAAAACATAAGTGAGAATCCAGAAGGGATCAAACAATCTTTTCATATTATGCCAAACCTTTTCAAAAAATAAAGAGTCAAAGGTCATAACCTCTGCCCTTGTCTGATTTAATTNTAAAATTTTGTGTGTTAGCTGTAATGAATAATATAGAAACTTAGCTGACCATAGGCCCTCAGTATATTTAGCTAGCTCCCAGCATGCTAAATTCACATGCTTCACCTCAAAAGCCATCATACAAAATGAGGAAAAATGAGGTTCCACAAGTCTTCAGCTTTTAGAGGGACAATGAGAGCACAAAAGGGGAATATATACATTACCCATCCTGGGTTATTTCCTCCTTGGTGAAAGCAGGCTGATGATCCATGGCCAGGTGCAAATCTTTTGCTGGGACCCATATTGGTGTAGTGGCACTCTGAGGTAAAACACAAGCATATCCTCTCCTACGGGTCAGCAAGGGGCTGGCAGCTACCACTGGAGGGAGATAAGATCTCTTCATCTCACCAGGGGCAGGGGCATGTTCCTTGGCAGAGATGCCCAGTGCTTGTAGGCCAGGCTGAACCCCTCGTCATCAAAACTGAGAAAGTTCATATGGAAAACAACCTCTGTTAAGGCCAGATGAGGATCTCCTAGCCTATGGTGAGATAGTCCTTGCCAACAGCTCTTTAAGAGCTCTGTAGGTCCTCTCCACAATGTCTTGTCCCTGTGGATTGTGGAGGATGCCAGTTGTATAGGTGCCAGGGACCAGCCTCAGCAGTTTTGTGAGTCCTGAAGGGCAGGGATATCTTGGTAGGCGCAAGTGAAGACCTGTCTCTTATACACATCTAGATGTGTATAAGAGACAGCAGGATGCCAGTTGTATAGGTGCCAGGGACCAGCCTCAGCAGTTTTGTGAGTCCTGAAGGGCAGGGATATCTTGGTAGGCGCAAGTGAAGACTCAGACACGTATATTAATGCAAGCTGATGAGTCTCATCAGATCTCGAGAGCCTGGGTTCTGCAATGCTCTGCTTTCTGCTCTCAGCTTTCAGTTCTTCTTCTCTTCTCTCTGCTCTTCTCCCAGCTCTCTCCCAGCTCTCTTCCAGCTCTCTTGATCTGATTCAACCCCAGTCTTTTGTTGTATAATATCACAAGGATAATAGGGGATGAGATAATTCAACAGATGATCAGAAATCAGCAAAGCATAACCATGTCCCAGGCAAAGAGCCAAAGCCATTTCTGCTTAACTTGNAAAANTTACAAATATCTCTTCTTCTGAAGTCAACTGATCCAGAGGTTCACTATATGCGGTTTCAGAGGTTAGTACGCCAGACAGGCAAACTTCCTCCTTTCTTTTAGATTCCAGACTATAACATTTTATTTATATCTTTAGCTTATAGTGTCTTGCAACTCAGCAAGAGCTCTCTCCACAAATTTTTGCACTTTTTATCTTTAGTCTTTCTTAAACATTCCAACTGCTCNTTAAAATAACTTATTCTTTCTTTCTTTGGTCTANACTATCAAGGGAGGCTTAGGGCATGTCTCAACCATTGCTTCTGTCNCCATGGTGCACACCTTTCCTGTTCNCTTTCTCTCCCCTGCTAATGAATGGGGCCCCCAAGACCTGCCCTAGGACTCAGCCTGATCAAGGTCTAACTCCAAGAGTGAAATGAAATGTCACTGCCTATGGTTGCTTAGCCACCAAGGCTGTGTATAAAGGCTTCCCATACTTATAATTTGTCATACCATCTATAAGTCACTCCATCCTCCACCTTCTGCCACCATCCTTCCTTGTTCCAAATTAAATCTGCTTTTTGGTTTTTCACTAGAAATCACTGATAGGTTTTTCACTGGANATCACTGATNAGGCAACAGGCATAGAGTTGAACTTTGCATAATGATAATATTCAACTCAGTCTGCCTATGCACTGCATCTCACATACCATAATTTATTACATGACATTTAATACAATTATTCCATGCTTTTAAGCCTCTTTAGGCTNTAGGGTCTTTCCCATGACTTGCAGAACAGCCTTCACTCCAGCCTTAATAATTATTTTTATATCATTAGTGGTCACATTGATATCATCTATATCCAATTTCATGGAAANCACCACAGGGNAANGAAAAAGATNATGAAGAATAGATAAAGTAGAAAGATTATAAGAACCAGTGACAGTTGGATGGATGAGAACATGACATGCATGTGCCATAAAGTCTGGTCTCAGGACACAAGGGTTGTTTTCTCCCTGGCCCACGGTTGGCAGACTTATCAGAGTGTCTGGTAGGGTATGCCTGGAGGGAGCAGTGTCCTCNATCACAGGTTCCTCCATCCNGGACTCTTCTGGCAGCACATCAGACATCTTGAATGCCATCTCNGCCATATAGGAAATCTTCCAGAACCCCAGAAAGTCATTGAATTGTTGAGAGGCATAGGCAGGGTCATTGTTAGTCTTAAGTGCCCAAGGCACCCCCATAACTACCATGGATGACTTAAGGGCCTTGATAGCACTGACAACTTTTTCNCCAAAAAGGGTGAGGGCATAAACAAAGGAGGAACAGTTATCTACTACCACATGAACATATTTAAGATTGCCATAGGGACCATGATTCGTGACATCCATCTGCCAGATAGTGTTACCTTGTATAATATTAAAAGGACCATCCTTATTAATATTATACTTCCCAGGGGCCCAGAAGGGAAACTACATAACAGTGAGAATTATTTTCGGGAAATGAATCTAAGTACACCGAGCTCTTTTGTCCNTCTACTTTATTCCTCTGGGATGAAATCCTATGTACACAGCTACAATTCTGTACTCAAGACTAGCTCCTTTCTTGCCTGATTTCTCTCTACATTTATCTGTTGTCCCCTCTAAGTTCTGTCTTAATTCTCTCATCTTAGTTCTGCCTCATCTTGGTCTTTCTTCTCTTGTTCTTACTCATCTCNTTCTTCACCCCCTAGCTCTTCCTCATCTTCCATCTCATTCTTCTAGTTCTCCATCTAGTTTTCCTGCTCTCTTCTCTCTTCTCTGTTTCTCTTCTTCGTCTCCTCTCTGTTCTCNTGTCCTCCTCTCTGAGAATAAAACTGCCTTTTTATCCCTTTGACCTTTATCTCTTCCAAGCCATCTCTGCTCCTGCCATTTCTGGTGAGTGTGTTTGGTTGCTAAGTAACTTGGCTAGGCAACTTCCATCACAGATAGATGTACCTGTAAGTTGGAACCCTTTAGTTCTGAGTTAACTGTTAAGGGTGGATCTAAAACTAGAGATAAGGCTTTGGAGAGGATAAAGTTAAACTTAATTAGCACATCTGCCAGGCCTCCTCAAACAGATAGTCTGGATGCTTTTAGTCTGTTCTTGGAGTATAGAGGTATCTCTGAGAAGATACTTTCATCCCTCCAGAGCCATATGGTCCTGGCTGTATGCTGCTAATTGCAGAAAGGTTTGTGTTACTGCTCAGGAGGTTATCAAATATTCCTTTAATAGANGGGAAATGGTATGATGGAAAAGCTACAATAGCACATGAGAAATTCATAGTAGGAAACGGCTAATAAACAAAAGCCAGTATCATCAAGACTCCTTGAGCCTCAGTTTGACCTCTGGAAGGCCCTTGGCTTCTTCCAGGTATTAGCTTTGTCATAACCAGCTGAAATCCTACTTTATATATTTTTGTGGCTTGTAGCAATTCCCGTTTTTCCATTTAGTATAAAAAGGAGAATGTTCCATTCTCTCTAGGGCAGCAACTATGTAGCTAAACTTAAATTTGGAGATGACTTCAAAATACTAAGTATTGATTAATTAATATTGATATTTAATCAATATTGTAATAATATATATTTATAATCAATAGTCTGTATAGATGGCAGGCTGAGAATTAGTTTAACCATCTAATAGGTATAGTTGTATATAGTTAGAATATCTGTGTCCCAAAATCCTACTTTATATATTTTTGCGGCTTGCAGCAGTATTAGACAACAAGCCCTGGGGATTGCATGTTGTCTTGCATGTTGCATGTTGAAGTGGTTCTAAGAGGCCAAGAGAGGTGCAAGTTGCACATGCATGGAACAAATATTTACATTGGGAAACTAGTAATTCTGGAAGAAGTCTATGCAAATTCTGTGGAGACAGATGGAACTGCTGGTGAAGAGCCCTGGCTTGCTCTAGGAGATCCCTACTGGCTGTTAATATGATGGTGTCTGTAACCATCATATTGGATCCTTGAGCCAATATTCTGGGTAATTTGGAGTGAGATCTAACATGTGACAGGTATCAATGCTCAGTCCTATAGTGCTGGCAATGAAGGTCAGTGAGTCATTGACTCAAGAAAAGGCAAGCATGCAAACTACCTATACAGCATACTGGCTTTCAGAAAAGAAAAGTATTAACGGGCTTGGTATGGCACCTCACTATAATATTTAGGGGGGCCAATAGCTCACCCAATTAAACAGAATCAGAGTTATGGGTAACATATATAACACCTGTGGAGCCAGGATGCTGGATAAGAACATCATATCTGTTTTTATTGGAATCTGAAAAGGCCGGGGTGGCATGAGGGATGGGAGTGGAGGAGAGGACTGCATGGGGCTGTATCTTTATTGGAAGTGTATGTAGTACTGCTAAGATCTTGTTGTTTGGCAAATGATTGTCAATAGTTCCTGTGAATCCTGCAACCATTTCCTGNAATGAGATAGAATCTGCCCCTGAGAGACTGGGTATTCTTTAAAGAAAAGGGGAAGACAAGCTTATCTGGCTTTCCTCCATGTTCTCTGTGNCAGCACCTATGCTATAAGGCCGAGTTGGAAGGACTGGTCAAACTTAGAGATGACCTTGTGCAGGTCAGAAGGTACTTGATGTATCCATAGAAGGGGTCCAGATTGCCATAATACTCCCCCAAATCCCCTGTATGTCCAGAGGATCATTGCCAGTAAGGATCTTTGGGGATCATGGCATTGCAGGCTGGGGGTAGTTAGAATGGTCAAAACCACATTGGCACCAGATGTTCCTTGGTTGTAATGGCTTCCTCGGGAGAGAGGGTGGGAAGGTGTGGCATCAACAACACAGACACTGGAAGTCAGATAAAAGGCAAAGAGAATTGTTTACTCAGTAACAGGGAAGGCCTTATATACCTTCCTCCCAGCACCCAGGCTGTGTCCCAATCTGGTGATATTACATGGTCATCCCTCAATGGCTGGGCACAATCAGGAGCTCTGACAGCAATCTAGTAACATTGTGTGGTCACCCCTCATTAGTTAGGCATGATCAGTATCCCTGACAGTGCCTGTTGCTAGGTCCTCAGGCAGACTCCAGGTTGGCTCATAAGGAAGTATGTTATGTGCATGCCTTGACAATTGGTTTGAACCAATTTCCTTGACCCTATGAGCCTGTCCTACTAGAGCACACTGTATGATTTCTGGCTCAGGTAATGTAGTTTCTCAGGGCTACTCATTTGTACTTGAACTTGGAAAATAGAAGGTGGAGTCACATGCTTATGTTGATTATAGAATATCTAGATGTTGGGGGCACAAAGGTCCTTGTACTCACAGGGAAACAGTAACAGAACCAGGAAGTTAATCACCCAGGGGTGTCTGTCTAATAAAATAATTGCATTCCATCCAGAAGGCTGAGAGTGGATTTTGTTAATGACCTGGTGAACTTTTTACTCACCCATCTTTTGCTACAGAGGTAGACTTTACCAATATTCCCCAGAATGATTATCCCAGAGTCTTCCTTCCCTAGTCCATTAAGCATTTGATGGAAAATGTCACATGCACTCTATAGCCTCCTTACCTCTATGCTCTCTAGGTCAGTAATCACACTAGATTCTAGGCCTTTTACCTATAGAACCCACCCTCATGGTCACATGTACTTTGTAAATGACTCTCTATGTAATCACATCTTAACCTTTTTTTTGCACCTGGAACTGGACTAATTGTTGCCTAGAAACCTTTTCCCAAATTGTTCTGTGTTTCAAATATGCTGGCAATGGTCCACTTGCTAATAGTCTCCCTGAAGTCTGATCCAGGTAAATGAAGTCAATCTGCACTGGATTTTCATTCTCATCTTGCAGGGACCCCCACAACTGGTGCCCAGTGTGGCACACATGACCCTTGGAGAAGGTAAGAAGAGAATCCTTTAAATAGAAATTAAGGGTCCTCTCACTGGTATGGGGTTGTGACCCCAAAGTGAGAGAGTGGGAATAAATATGGGCTCTTCTCAGTTTTCTGAAACAAAGAATTTTGTACAATTATTGAAATATTTATGATCCAGAGGAACAAAATATTCAGAACTACAGGTCTACAAACTTTAGAATGCATAGGAACCAAAACAAGGAGAGCCCATGAAAAGAGGGATAATAAAGTGGAATGGACCACATGGTGACCACTGCTGCTTGACAGAGTTCAATCATTTTGATGTTGTGGGTCACAATTCTCCAGCACCTTTTGATTTTTATTTTTAGTGATTCTCATTGTGTGTTATGGAAAATTCCTTATGTCTTTTCCTTTGGGAAATTTTGTGTGGGCTTCAGTTGAAGATGAAGATACATACAATGAGAGCCTCTTTAAACAAACTAATTCTTTGGAAAAATTCCCTACCACTGTGAAACCATATATCATGATAACTCTGCCTACTCCTAAAAAAGTTAACNCCAAGCTGCTAGAAAAGTTAAATTAGTAGCATATGCTTGATAAATAAGCTCTATTTAAAAATAAGATTTGTTTGATAAATAAGATCTATTTGATAATCAAGATTTATAAATTCCTAAGGTCTACTCATGTTCACATTAATATTTGTCTAGCTTTGTCTTTGCTAACATTAAGCTTTAGCTATTTGGGTAAACTGAACTATATTCTGTAATGGAATGTCTGGTCTCCTGAGAAAGATTTGTTCTCAAGGGCAGTTGTTTAAACTAAAGCCCCCATTTCCACAAGGGTTTGGAGAAAGTTTCTGCTTGCTAAAAAGCGAGCCATTCTCCTTATCTCTGGGAAGAGAAACTTGATGCCTGTCCATTAACATAAGTCTGTGGTGTCTGTTAATTTCTCAATTCTAGCTCCCTCAATCCCTGCTCACAATACTCACCTCAGGTCAGAAGCCCCTTCCACTCACTCCCATTTACCCCTTTGTGCACTTGGGGAGTATAAAATGTGTAGCCTTCTATTATAAAGCAGGAGCCATCCTGATTCACCCTCAGATCCTGTCAGTCTCCTTCCCTCAACAACTCCACACCTCCTGTTTTGGACCTGAACCCTGCCGGAACTGGACTCTGAAAATAAAGTCCTTGTTAAATAGGTTTTTTTTTAATGAAGAGAGAAAATTTTTTTCTGTACACATCATGGCAGGGCAGGTAGAATGGACTCCAGAGCCTTTCAGCTTCCAGTCCAGCCACGTATATTTGGGACTTCCCTTACACAGGATCTGCCTGGAACTCAGAGCTCTCAGGCTGTGACCTGCCTGTCATCCCTTTCTGCCCAGGGCCCACCAGAGCAGGCAGGGCTCTACTGCTGCAGCAGGAGCTAGCTCAGGTAGTCCAGAACTTAGAATTTTCTTGTTGTATGTGTTGGAATTCCTGGCCATTCCCCCAGCTAAGTAACTTCACATTCGCAGTTCACACATGTGCAAAGGGAATCCCGCCTCTTCCTCCCTCTCCTTGTCTCTCCTCCTCTCTCTCTTTCCACGTGTGGGGCATGTGTGCTCTCTCTCTCTCTCTCTCTCTCTCTCTCTCTCTCTCTCTATTTCTTTGCCATCTCTCCCCCCTCTACTTTCTAATAAAGCTCTGATACTGGGTTTTGTCGCGCCTCGTGACCTTTTCTCCCACGGTAACTGCAGCACTGCAAAATACTAACATCTGCAAAATACTAACAGTATGTTTGTTTGATTTTTATTTAAATTTTTTTGTTTTCATTGTTGTTCCTTATATGTGTTCCTTTCACACATACAAGAATAACTCAATATTAAAGATCCCTGATGAGAAATGATTTTTCTTTTCCCTTAATAGCAGGAATAACTCAATATCAATGGTCCCTTCATGGGAGAAAAAAATGAAAGCAAGACCAACTTCTAGTACAAAACAATCACAACCAGGACTTAAAGTACAAAGCCAATGCTGTGTAAATTTACAGAGGTTTTAGTCATTCATTATATGGAGGATGTTCTCTTCCATGAATTTACCCAGAGTCCTGGGGAAGGCGCTACATCTGGCGTGGGATATCTAAGAGGAAAGAATCTCATATACCATGCTCTTATGTCTGTTAATGTTATTCCTTTAAGACAAAACTCTACCTATACAGCTTTAGTTCCATCCAGGCATTCAGGGCAAGAATAGATCTAGATACATCGAGCTCTTTGTCCATCTACTTTATTCCTCAGGGATGAAATTCTATCTACATAGCTTCAGTTCCATCCTGACACTCAGTTCCTCTTTGTCCCTTCTTTTACTGCCCTCTCATAGTCCTGCTAACAACTAAGCTCTTATGCTTTCAGTCTCATCTTCGTTCCCTGTTTCTTTGCCCTCTATCTCTACTTGCTCTCTACTCCTGATGATAAACTCTACAAGAGATCTGCCTTACCCTCTACAGAAACTCTGTCCTCTCTTCTCTCTGGCCACACAGTTCTGTCTACCTCTACAAAAAAAATGCCTGTGTCCCCCCCCCATGTGGTTCTCCATCTCACCTAGAATGTCACTCTACCCTACCTTCCACCTGGATGTGTAAAACCCTCTTTTGTTCTCAGTCAATTGCTCTGGCTGCCACTAGGCCTTAAGGCAAAGGATAGTCTAAGCTTCATTTGCACAAGAAACAAAACTATGCATCTGCCGCCTGCTAGGCCTTGTCTACATGACTTTATCCAAGTACTGGCCTAAGCAGAAAGTTCTCACACACATGTTCTATGGGAATGATAGCAAGGCACAGCTGAATATTAAGCTGTGTAACACCAAATAGTCCATGATAGATGACTTCCCACTTGACTGACCCTTGGCCTGGCCAAGGTATAGTTTATTATATACAGCTGGACTTCTATTTCATACTCTTGTGGCTCACCATACTCTTCTACTGATCATTTAGTTAATGCTTAAATGAATGCTTAATTTTCATAGTAAAGAAACTATCAGAGCAAACTTCATAATTTTGAACTGATCATTGGGTGTGCTTGAATTAAAAAAATAAAAAGGAAAGGACATGCCTGCTCCTAGGTATGGTAGAGAAACAAGTTTATTGTAAATATGTGAGAGAGCATAGTCAGAGGCAGGGGTATCTGTGAGAGACCAGAGTGGATATTAGCAGACAGACCTGGGTCATGTGAGGGGGGGAGAAAATAGGGGAACTAGATAGAGCAGCCAGGAGGCCAAAGGTCCAAAAGGGGCATGTGACCAATGTCTGAAATATATGGGGAAGACCCTCTGTGGGAAGTGTAGCCCAGCCCTTGGGCTGGAGAGTTCAGGGTAAAGGGCAGGGTATTCCAACCATAACCTGTAACAGATAGGGACTGAAAAATGATGGGAGAAGGTGGTGACTGGTGCAGCTTTGATATGCTAAATAGATCCCTCAGCCACTTGTCCCAGGTTTGAATCTTAACATCCCAGGCTTTTGTTGATAGTAAATGATGATAAGGGGTGNCATAATTGTCTTACTTAGGGCTTCTATTTCTGTGAAGAGACACCATGACTTCCACACCTGTCATAAAGGAAAACATTTAATCGAAGTGGTTGCTTAGAGTTTCAGAAGTTCAGTCCATTATCATCATGATGGAGAGCATGGCGGTGTGCAGACACACATGGTGTTGTCTACATCTTGATCATAAGGCAACAGGAAATGGTCTTAAACACTGGACTGTATCTTTAAGCATATGAGACCTCAAGCCCACCTCCATAGTGATGCATTTCCTCTAACAAGACCACACTTACTCCAACAAAGTCATACCTACCACTCTTTGGGGGCCATTTTCTTTCAAACTATCACAGTAGTCATATATGACTAGCTTCTCCTGGCATTGGGGCATCATAGTTGGTGACACAAAAAGCTGGAATGTTGGCCAAATCTGAAAAGAGCAGGCTGTAATACCCTGCCACAAATCTTACTCTGTAGGGTACCCTTTTCAGCACATTGTATCTTTCCTAGGGCAAAATGGTTTTGGGCAACAGAAAAAGTATTATCTTTAAATTAAAAATAAATTCTTTTTGAAATTTTGAAACTAAATAAACCTTAGGATATGTGGGTAAATATACCCTTATTCCCCTTTCCCTTAATATATAAAGGTTTAAGTGTACATATTTTTAGATCACAAAAGACATTCTGTTGCCAGATTTTTCTTGGGTCTCCAACTCACAAAAACCGACAGAGACTTATTATTAATTATGAAAGCTCAGCCTATAGCTTCGGCTTGTTTCTAACTCTTATAACTTATATTAACTTCACTTTTATTCATCTACATGTTGTTGCCACATGACTCTCGGCTTTTACCTCTCCTCCTTCAAGTCTTCAGCCCTCCTTGTCTGGCTGGTGACCCTGCCTTTCTTCTTCCTCAAAACCTCTCTGTCCCAATAAGTCCTGCCTAACTTCTTCCTGCCCAGCTAAGGGTCATTCAGCTCTTTATTAAACCAAACACAATGACACATCTTCACACAGTGTAAAGGAATATTCTGCAGCAGCATTGACTTTGAATTTCAGCCTGCCTTTTGCAAGCGGCTTTTAAATTTAAATTACTTTAATTCTTATGTGCCAACCTCTGCTTCCCAAGTTTTAAGATTAAAGGCATATGCTTCCCTAGTGCTGGCATTAAAAGTGTGAACCACCACTTCACTATGGATTCCTTATAATAGTTATTCTCATAGGATTGTCCTGGCTTAATTTGGTTATACATTTTTCTTATTTTTTACTATAATCTATCATTTTTGCTGATTTATTCTGAGTTTGTTCCATGGAAAATTTTAATATTCTAGTCTTAACTAAACATGATGCCAATTTGCCCACTATTTTGTTATTTTCAGATGTTTTGTCTGTCTTGTCCATACGAGATACATAAAATTTCTTATCTTTGCTAAGTTTTGCTGGGTGTTGTCATTTCCATTTATGCCTCCCATGACCCNATATTTTCCAGGTAGTGGTTTTCCATTTTGATAACCATATAGCTATACCATTGCACATGTCCCATGAATTGGAGACAATAGATGTGTGTTTTGCCTTCTTTAGCTGTTTGTCTTCTAGCCAATAATGATGCACTGATTTTGTGGTGCCTTCCTCAGTATTGGCCATTCCATCCCAAGTCTAGAGATTGACACTTTCTATTAGTTTGGGATCCATCAGTAGTTAATGAGCCATCAGTAAACCGTGCCTTAGCCAAATGATGTAACCATTCTGTTGGTCCCTACAGTTCAATATTTGCCTCTCTTGGTGAAGGGGTGAGCGCTTTAGGCAACTGAGCTATTTCCTCAGTGCAGGAAGGCACAGAGCCCTTTGATATCATATCCCAGTCACTAAGGAATTCTGACATGTACCAGTTCTACTGTAATGCCTTTCCTTCCATGCTAAAGACTCTGCCTTTGAAGTGATCCAATCCATCACTGTAAGGGGTGCCCAGATGATCATAGGATAGTTGGCCTTCATTATCAGGTTCTCCATGTCTCATAAAATGTCCAGATTTGTTTCTCAAAGAGAGGATATTTATTTCCCTTATATGGAAAGTGTTTGTAATAGAATCTAAAAGGTAAATGTAGGTGGACTCTGTTTTGCTTTATGAAGAGTCCCTAGATGCCAATTAGGCAATAAATATATTATCCGTCATTAGGGTATCATCTGGTTCNATAATGGTCAGGGCTGCATTCACAGAGAAGAGCTTAATGGCAGCTGCAAAAGCTGCTGTTTGTTCCCATTCCCATTGGAAATTAGTTGCCTTTCTGGTAATTCTGTAGAGGGTGTATTACAATAACCTGTAAATACTGTATCTGATTTCTCTAGTGTGCAAATACAACAATTAGGAGCTGTATCTTATTAAAGGCATGAACCACCACNACGTTTAGAATTTAGAAAACAAGTTATAGAGATCTGTCTCTGCAGCAATGAAAAGCATGGGCTANCACTGNTCTGCTCAAATATCTTACTCCCAATCACTCCAANTCTGAGAGATTTAGAAAACAAGTTTGAACTGCAGTAACTATTTGAATTTACTTCAAAAAATTTTAATGTCTTCACTGTGATTTTAGCAGCAAACAATAAAAATATCCTTTTTAAGAAAACTTAACCGGGTGGTGGTGGTGCACGCCTTTAATCCCAGCACTCGGGAGGCAGAGGCAGGCGGATTTCTGTGAGTTCGAGGCCAGCCTGGGCTACCGAGTGAGTTCCAGGAAAGGCGCCAAAGCTACACAGAGAAACCCTGTCTAGAAAAAAACAAAAACAACAACAACAAAAAAGAAAATTTAAAAGCTCATGTCCAAAATGTCATGGGCCATGTGACAATCTACAGTCTAACATTATAACACAGAATTGAGACATGTGGTACAAGAAAGCCCATATACCATTTTATGCCATTATGTATGGCATAAAGGCAAGTATGACTTTGGTAAATTATCACTCAAAAATATTATTTTTTATTTTTTCTTTCCTGATCAAATGAAAGGCGTTTGTTTGTGTTTATGTTAGTTTGGATTTAATGACCAATGTCTAATGAGCTATTACCTCTCCTTATTCAGCAGATCCCTCCTGTTTAAATATGATAGTTATCAATCTCGATGGTATCTACCACTTTTCTTCTCCTATGTAAACAAAGGCAAAAATCTCTTCCCCAATGGAAGACATATCCCAGTTCCATTCTGAGGTTAACACATCTTTAAAATATACAAACTGATTTAATTCAGCAGGTTTGTTTTTTTGTACTATACAATGTCTCTCTGCACCTATCATCTGTTTTCAGTAGCATTTAAAAAAACTGAACTTATGAAAGCAGTGTGTAATCTAACATTGAGAGTTTTGATGCAGACAGGGAATAATTGGATTGAATTTGAAATTGGGGCCTCCAGCAGGCCCAAGCAGGGCATTTCCCAATGGCAAAGGGTTACCTCATCTGTCTCTTGATAATCTGCATTAAGCAGACCAATGCCAAACTTTGTCACACCTTCTGCATACTCCAGAAAGCTGGGACCTCCTTTTTGAATTATCTCTAGAAAAAACCATGGACTTTTTTTTACACAGGCTTTACTCCTGAGCCACAATATTCCCTGGATTCTTTAAATATTGCACTGTACTCATATTTATTGCCATAACTGAGTTTTGGGTCCAGAAAACTATCTTCTGAGTCAGTGCCCCATTCCTGTCATTACCCCATATTCCACACTAGTTGTTTCCCTTTCACAGTGAGGTTATACTGCTGGGTGGATACTTGTAATGTAGGTGGAACATCAGAAGTTGTAACATGTAAAGTGTTGCATAGCAATGGGAACCACAGGGAGAGTGTAGGGAGTCATGGTGTGATGGGGTCAGCTGGGCAACATTGGTAAGATCCCAGGCTGGTCTCCCAATGCATGATGAGTCCTGGTCAGCATCCTGCAGGCTGGGGTAGGTGGTCCATGAGGCTTCAGCTTGCAGAGGTGAATGATGGAGACTGAATGGCTAAGCTGTGTCCTCAACAGCCCTGGGCCTGCATCAGCTGCATCAATAGCAAGACACAATTACACACCTCAGTCAAAACCCCACCTTCAGTGGTCATAGATGGCTGAAGTAGGAACGTGTCTCTGAGGCACCATGCCTAGGCTGGATCCAGCAAGCTATCCTTCTCTGTACAGCAACTGCTTCCTCTATGTCCCATCACCTGACCATGCTCCATAGAGCCTGTAGTACCTCAGTTCTCTGCAGCAAGACTGTCATTTGGCCTCTCAGTACCTCCTCCTTCTCCTCCTGAGAGCTAGCCAGGATAGCCTGCTGCACCTTCAAAGCATTCTTTAGCAGAAAGGCTTTTTTGGCAAGTTCTGCCATCTGGAGGGGGCAGGGGCTTCATGACCAACCACCCTGAGCTAGGGAGAAACCAGGGATCACTTCATTGGGCCACTTGGTACATGGTCCCAAACTCAGGACAGGAACTAACCTGACTCAGAACTTCTATTTGTATACCCCAGGTACTGAAACTGTTCCTCAGAAATTTAAATATTTGGTAAGGAAAAAAGCAAAGATTTTATGAGCCTTGCAGTGATTCCACATCATTTTGATGTTCATTAAATCTTGACATCCAGGTTGGACTCTGCAGGAGAGAAATATTCAGCTTCTTGAGATTCAAACTTGATCTCAGGTAAAACAAACTGCAAAAGGGGTCAAGTGTGTATAGGGCCAGAATGGCAAATAGGAAAATTAAAGCAATGTGTAGATAATATAGCCATGAATTTATGGGGATGTGATTTGTTGCATCAATGAGGAAGATAATGTTTTAATGACTCAAGGCCCTGTCTACTCACAGCACACAGAAACCAGACATTGTCTGGCCTACAGGTCGGCAAATACTTTGTCTATTTCGCCATTCATAAAAAGCCACCACACCTCCCTGTTCTTAAGGTTCCTATTGGCACATCTTGGGGAACATTAGAGTCTGGAGTTGCCTTGCCATGCTCAATAACCCATAAAGTCAACTTGGATTATAATATCAATTTATGGGATGCCCAAGTCTGACCTGTGACCTCCATACATGCACATTCACACAAAGAACACACACAAAATGATCTAGCTGGGGACATGTGAGATGATTCTGAGGGTAAAGACACTTGCTGCCAAGCCTGTTTTTCTACCTGAGTTCCATCCCTAGGACCTACATGGTTGAAGGAGAAAACGGATTCAGGTAATTTGTCCCCTCACCTCCACACATGCATACCCTCACTCCTACATTAATAAATACATGCAATCTTAAAAAGTTTATAAGGGTCCATATGGGAAACTGGGTTCAAATCCTGGCTTATGATCCATTTACTGCCTGTGGCTTTTCTGAGTGGCTTCACCTCCTTGTGCCTGTTATTCAGAGAGATGTAAGTGCACCACACTTGTTACCATGGTTATAATAACCAGTTGGGGCATCAATACCCAGAATTGCTCTGGCCAAGATGGTCTTCCTTGTCTGTGCCTCAGATTCCCATGTGAGAAGTGGAAGGTCTTTGCAAAATCTTGTCATCTAAGAGGTTCTTCAGTTTTGTGTAATCTCAGCTTAGTGTGTCTCCACCGTGATCAGGAGGGAAGCCTCTTGATCATTCTCCTTGTCCTTGTACAGGAACTCCTGGGCACAGCTCTGGCCCCAGCATGCTTACTTGCACTCTATATAAGTCCACTGAAACTGCAGCTGAGCCATGAAGAGAGGGGCCTTGGTAGGATATATCTCTTCATAAACAATGCCTCACACTGAATTTGTTGCCCTAGCCCATAAAAGACTCTCAAGACATTTAGACTCCAAAGCAGATTAGATCCTGGGCCTTGTTCCATCCTTCCATGCTGAAGTGATAGCATTCCACCTCAAAGAAGGTTCTGGATTCCAACCTGACCCTAGGATCATTCTGATCTTGTCATGCACCTCTGGCTATTAGCTGTATGTCCCCAGACATATAAGCAAGCTCTGGCTTGCTCACTCATTAGTCCAGCCTTGTGCTCCAGGTACTTAGGCAGCCAAGGCCAAGGGGCAGGATTCAAGGGCTACAATGTGAGTTCTAGGCTAGCCTAGGCAACTGAGACAGACTCTATCTCAAAACACACACACAATTTCTTTTAACAAAAGTTTGTGTCTGAACTTTTTGTTTGGTTTTGGGACAGGGTCTCAGTGTGGACCCGTGTATGAACAACCTGGATACATCAATGTTTTCTTATCAGATGNCCCTTGCTGAGCATACACAAGACCTCTGAATAAACAGGGCATGGTACTGAAACCTGCCATCCCAGTAATTGGAGGTGGAAGTAGAAAGGTCATGAGTTCAAGGTCAGCCTGAATTATATGAGCCTATTTTTAAAAAACACAAAAAATGATTAATTAAAAAAAAAATCACAGCTCAGTGGTCATTGTGGCATGGCTCAGCAAGTAAAGGTGCTTGCAGGCAAGACTGATCCTTTGGTCCTCACGACACAAATGGTAGAAAAGGAGGACTGTGTCCCACAGGCTGACATCTGATTTCAAGCTATACTATGCATGTGCACTCACAAACACAAGAATAATAAATTAAATCTTTAAAAAAATACAAAAGGATGAGAGATGGTTTAGCAGTTTAGTATCTGGCATGGATGCACAGTCACTATTGCTGATTGACAAATTTCGAGCATTTCAACATTGCAGATCTTAGTTCTCCAGCATCTTTTTACTTACAGTGTTAATAATTCTCACTATATGTTTTGAAGTTTCCTTATCCTTTTCCTGTGGGAAATACTTTATGGGTTTCAGTGGAGATGGTGATGTATACAATAGCAGTCTTTTTAAACAAAATTCTTAGAAAAAATCTCCACCACCATGGAATCATATAGCATAACTACACCTACTCCCATACAAGAATCCCCATTGTATCCCCCTGATTACACCAAGAATAGAGAACTTAAAGATTTACTAACTGGATACGCCTGGTCCCAAAGATGAATATGACAATATGAAAGGAAACAATGGGCTGACATCCAGAAAGCCATTTAGATTCTTGCTGAATTTATCACTTTTTGCCTCAGGAAAATTGCTCTGATGAGGTTCATGACTACTTTCATCAAAGAATCATTAAGTCTCCTTTCAATTTTGCTTGACTTTAAACGAATGTTCAATTATAGAGTATAAATGGCCTAGTCCTGTTTCAATAAAGCAGCAGCTATCCTGATTCACCCTAAGATCACAGCAGCCTCCTTCCTTTGCTGATAACTCAATCTCTTTGGGATCTGAACAACTATGGAGATGAACTCCAACAAGTACCACTTGTAGAAAACACAGTTTAGTTTCCAGCACCCACATGGCCACTCACATCTGAAACTACCACATTGATTACATCCGTATGGTACTGTCCAGAATGAATTCTTTCATAACTATGATGATGATTTTTCATTGCAAAGGCTTTACCACACTACCTACATTCACAGGGTTTCTCTCCAGCGTGAATTCTTTCATGACTGTGAAGACTACCCTTCTGTGTAAAGGCTTTACCACACTGACTACATTCATAGGGTTTCTCTCCAGTATGAATTCTTTCATGAATATGAAGACTACCCTTCTGTGTAAAGGCTTTATCACAATGAATACATTCATAGGGTTTCTCTCCAGTGTGAATTCTTTCATGACTGAGAAGATACTTCTTCTGTGCAAAGGCTTTACCACATTGATTACATTCATAGGGTTTCTCACCATTGTGACTTCTTTCATGACTTAGAAGATGACTCTTTCGTGTAAATGCTCTACCACATTGATTACATTCATAGGGTTTCTCTCCAGCATGAATTCTTTCATGACTGAGAAGATTCTTCCTCAGTGCAAAGGCTTTACCACATTGATTACATTCATATGGTTTCTCTCCACTATGACATCTTTCATGACTGTGAAGAGTACTCTTCCCTGTAAAAGCTTTACCACATTCATTACATTCATAGGGTTTCTCTCCATTGTGACTTCTTTCATGATTGAGAAGATTCCTCTTCTGTGCAAAGGCTTTACCACATTCATTACACTCATAGGGTTTCTCTCCGCTATGAATTCTTTCATGACTGAGAAGATGACTTTTCTGTGCAAAGGCTTTACCACATTGATTACATTCATAGGGTTTCTCTCCAGTATGAATTCTTTCATGACTGAGAAGATGACACTTCCTTGCAAAGGCTTTACCACATTCATTACATTCATAGGGTTTCTCTCCGGTATGAATTCTTTCATGACTGAGAAGATAACTCTTCCCTGCAAAGGCTTTACCACATTCATTACATTCATATGGTTTCTCTCCAGTATGAATTCTTTCATGACTGAGTAGCTTATATTTCTCTGCAAAGGCTTTACCACATTCATTACATTTATAGGGTTTCTCTCCAGTATGACTTTTCTGATGAGAGAGAAGATTATTCTTCCGTGCAAAGGCTTTATCACATTGACTACATTCATAGGGTTTCTCTCCACTATGACTTCTTTCATGACTCTGAAGACTACTTTTCTGTGCAAAGGTTTTACCACATTCATTACATCCATAGGGTTTCTCTCCAGTGTGACATCTTAGATGTGTGAGAAGATGACTGTTACGTGTAAAGGTTTTGCCACAATGATTACAATCAAAGGATTTCTCTCCACTATGACTTCTTTCATGACTGTGAAGACTACTCTTCTGTGCAAAGGCTTTACCACATTGATTACATTCATAGGGTTTCTCTCCAGTATGGCTTCTTTCATGAATGAGAAGATAACTGTTATATGCAAAGGCTTTGCCACATTGCTTACATTCATGGGGTTTCTCTCCAGTATAATTTGTATTATGTATTTGAACATAAGTGGGACATGCAAAGGCTTTATCAAATTGCTGATATTCATACTTTTTCTCTCTAGTTTTAATTCTATGTACTTGATGAAGACTGTCACATGCAAAGACTTTATAACTTTGATTAGAATCACAGGGTTTTCCTTTCAAATGAGTTCTTTGATGTGCTTTTAAAGATGAATCAGATCTAAAGGCTTTATGATGTTGATTACATTCATAGATAGCCTCTTCATTTTTGGTTGTTTGGTGTGTGTGAGGATGCTTGTAATGGCTAAAGCTTTTAGTAGATGGCTCACATTTATTATTTTCTCTTCCCNTATGAGCTTNTTCAGAGCTTTGAAGAGAACTTGAAGAACTTAGAGTTTGACCACAATGATTGCATTCATATTTTCTTATACTTTGAGTCACACTAGATGTGCACAGAGAATCAGTACAGAGAGATGAATTTCCATATTCCTGGTACTCATAAGGTTGTTCTCCAGAGAGAGTTTGTTGATGAATTCCCACTGAAGTTGGAAAACCAGTTAATTTTAAACTTGTATCACAGGCATCATGTCTTCTCATAGTGGGGACTACTACATATCTTCCAGTTTTTCTGAGAGAGACAGAACTACAATGCTTCTTTCCATATCCCTTATGCTCACATGACTTGTATCCAGAGTGACACATGATATACCTGGTAAAGGAAGATAATAAATAAAAGTTTTCACATTGCATTCACATAGTCGAACATTTGTTTGTCATATAAATGTGGAATAGGGATTCATGTTTCTATACCAAGACAACCTCCTGGTCTCTCAGGAAGTGCTTCTCTCACTAAACTATGCTAATTCACTCATTAGACATATATGCGGAACACTAGCTTTATTATAGAAGCTTTGCTTATAAGAGGTCTTGGACATACACTAATCCCCTCATCAATGTGTAGACCTTATATGATAATTGAATGGCATGACAGTAAGTGGATGGACAGGTCTACAACATGCCTCTCACATAACTAGGATTAAAATTGTGACATCTATTATGGAATTGTTTCCTTGCTTGTCCTTAAAGGAACGCTTTGCAAAAGATCAGCTACCTGATATTGGAGTATATGATGTTGTGTGAATTTAATAAACAGTACAAAGCTATGCTTATTTACACAGCTGCTTTTCATTAAGAGTTCATGGGACATTAACATTTCTTCAGACAAACATATATATCAGCTTGCACATGAAAATTACCTTCCATTTCTTCTAGAGTTCTGACAATGTTCTTCAACATTTTGGTCTTCCCATTTGTACCCTAAAATACAGTACCAGAAAATGTAAGTGATATATTACTGGAAATTAGGCACACTTGAAATTACTATCTTGCATGAATCTTAGTACCATGCCTGATTTATTCACCAGATTCTCCCCCTTTCATATTTGAAATCACAGAAGAGCACCAATCTCCAAGAAAAGCTTATCCCTTTAAGTTAAAAACTGACAGAAAACTCACATTCCTACCTATAGTAGTGAGGTTCTGGTAGGTTTCCAGCATCACATCTTTGTAGAGACTCTTCTGGAAAGGATCCAGCAAAGCCCACTCTTCATGAGTGAAGTTCACATGCACATCTTCATAGGTCACTGCATCCTAAAGTATCCCATATATGTTCAGAATTGAAATCGTGAGACTGACTGAATTAAAATGTATACTTCATTAAGAATATATTTACATAATTCTGTGTGCTCAAAACATTCTATGACATGGGTCAGTAAATATCAAATGCAGTCACCAACTCATTTTAAAAGGAAACAGAAAAAGAGAATGACACCTTTCATTC
Source organism: Neotoma lepida (assembly GCA_001675575.1). Lineage (NCBI taxonomy): Eukaryota > Metazoa > Chordata > Mammalia > Rodentia > Cricetidae > Neotoma > Neotoma lepida. The sequence goes on along the minus strand of LZPO01108255.1, from coordinate 18,275 downwards.
CTGTGCCCACTGAATAGAATATGGCACAGCAGGAGAAATGCCTAGTAATATATACAGAAAAACATATATCCTGAGTAACACTATTTAATATACATCAGCAGAATTTTATCACAATTATTAACTTCAAGAGAGGATAGACAATAAGGGTGTGGTGGTGCACACCTCTAATCCCAAACCTCAGGAGGTAGAGACAGGTGAAACTCTGTGGTTTCTAAGACAGGATAGTCTATTTAGAGATTTCCAGGACAGCCAAAGGTACATAGTGAGAACCTGTCTTAAACAAAAAAATAGAAAGCACTCAAAGCTCACTCAAAATTCTTCCATAGAGTTAAACATTCACTTCAATTCTATACTTGTCTATCATAAGTTGGAGTGACCTCTATTGAACTTTAAGGCTAATAATTCCCAGGAAGCAGATTGTTTTTAAGAAGTTACTGACTGACAGATCAATAAGTACTCAAGAATATTAGTAAAGTAAATGCTGATCCTAAAACAGTAAAACAAACAACAACCAAAGGGATAGAGTATGTGAAGATGGATCAACAGATAAGATCATCTGTTGGGCTTGGTGGTAGTGCATGATTTTAATCATAGCACTTGGGAGGCAGAGGCAGGTAGGTGGATCTCTGTGAGTTCAAGGCCAGACTGGTCTACAAAGNGAGTTTCAGGACTGCTAGGACTGTTACACAGAGAAACCCTGTCTCTAAAAATCAAATAAAAAAAAAGATCACCTGTTGCTTCTGAAGAGGTTCTAGCTCAGTTCCTAACACTGACTGGAGGTTATCAACTATTACCAATTCCAGGTCAAGATAATCCAATGCTCTCCTCTGGCTTCAATAAGGGCCAGGAAGACAAGTGTTACACACACACACACACACACACACACAAAGTCAAAAATTTCAGACATTTTAAAACAATATAAAAATGTAAAAACATACATAAAGGTAAGGAAAATATTACACACCTGCAATTAAGTGATTCCGGAGATCACTATAAATTTAATGAACGTATGCATTCTTGCTTTTACTATACCTTACACTATTGGGAGTCTCTACTGGTGGTGGTGGAATGCCTACATGAGAAGGAAGGGTGCTGATTACTTTCAACAAAACAAAGAAACCTGGTGAGACTATATTCCTCCAGAAAGGCTTCTCCTCCTAAGGGCTTTGTAAGTCACCAGTGAAGGCTCACACCAAAGACAAATGCTCAAATTCAGCATACTACCTGGAACATTTTTCATTCAATCTTCAACATTTGACACAAGTCATGACAGGCTCACAGTCAAACCATGATGCAAAATGCATTTAGTCTGATTTCAAAGATCCCTATATTATGTAATAGTCCCACTACTGTTTGAATGTCCACAGTTTCTTCTGACATGCAAGGAAGTCTCTGGACTTTGACCTCTTGTAATAACAAATCATGAATCATATCAACCCAAACACAATGGCACAGAATATACATTTCTCTTTCAAGGAATTAAGATTGGACCAAGGCAAGTCTGAAACCATGAAGGGCAAACACCAATCATCTACTGATAATGGTTTAGTCCATGATTACCATGGGAAGAATCACAGCAGCAAGCAGGCAGATGTAGTGCTGGAGAAGAAGCTGAGAATTCTACATCTTGATTAGCAGGCAGCAGGAGACTGAATCACACTTGGACTATCATAAGCATTTGAGACACCAAAGCCCACAGGACTCACTTCTTCCAACAAGGCCACATATATTCCAACAAAAACTCAACTTCTAATAGTGCCCCTTCCCATAGGCCAAGTCTTCAAACACATGAGTCTATGAGGCCATTCCCATTCAAATCCTACCTTTGATCAATTACTGCCTGGTGCTTCAGATGGGGTCTGAAACCTCCAACTCAAAAGGAAACAAATTAGAAAGTCACCTGTTCTGTCACTTCTGGTTTAAGTCTTGTTGAGATGCCTTCTGTTTAGATACATAGCAGAGGTCAGTTATGGATACTGATGCAATGTCTGAGAACTATATCATACATAACTGGATATCTCTGTCTGTTTAGGTATATGAAGATGTGGTGGCTACCTTGGCTGTTTTTATTGTATGTCTGTTTCTGTGTATGTGTCTCTACATGTCTTTCTATGTGTTTCTATCAGTATTGTTTCCCTGTATTGACCAGTGGCTTTCTCTGGTGTGAAACTCTCCTCTACCCACGTGCTCCCTCCTGTTGGGGACCCAAATCATGTTGGCTCGGCCAGGTTACCCAGAGGTGAAAAAATATCCTCCACCTGTCCCACTTTAGGAGCAGAAGCACTTGCTTGTATTGTGCTTGATTCCTGCTCACATTCAGTGTTGGTCCCTAAAACCACTTTGGCCCTAAAAAGAGAGCCAAATCTGCCCCTGACCAACTGAACATAAAACCAACCAATCCCTGACCAGGAAAACTAACCAATCGTTGAACAGAAAACCAACCAATCCCTGAACACAAAATCTAGCCAATCTGAGCTTGTCCAAGCTCAAGGGGATCAAAATCTGACAAATTCCCTCCCTGAAAATCTTCTCCCTGGAAAAACTCTGCCCCTAAAAAGCCCTACATAAGCCCCTCTGCCTGTTCAGTTATCAGCTGTCCTTCTCCATCCTGGCAGAGGCAGCCACTCTCAGGAATTCTTCTTCCCAAATACATCTTTCTTGAAAAAGTTTTGGGTGAAGATTTTCTTTCTCGGGACAGGAGCAGAACCTCTNCTGGGAAGCTCCCTTAGGGGGCAGAGCAGAAGAAGAAACAGATACCTCTGATGGGAAACTCCCTTAGGAGGGCAGAGCAGAACTCAGCAGGCTCTCTCTCAGAGAGGAGCAGGATTGCCACATCTTGAGGGGAGACCATAACCCACAGAACCCCAGCTTCATATATAGCCTCACTTCCCTGAGAAGTCAGGATACCTTTCTCCTCACAGCTGTAGGTATCCAGAATACCTTCTCTTCACAGCTGCAGAAATAGCCTGACTTCCTGGAAAATCAGGATACCTTTCCTTCAAGAGCTGCAACCCTTGCACACAGGCCTCTAGTCCAGGCCCGAACCCCAAGGCCATTTAGCCCAAATGCACAAAAGATAGGGAGAAATAATTTCCTTAGGTGAGCATTCCATCTACTTTGTGCCTGCTGTAAGCAGTTCCAAGGAAATGGAAAAGATCTCCTGGACTGAGTTGTAAGAAAAAGAGAAAGTTATACTACTTTGTCTTTTATAATTTGTGTCTCTTTTCAACCAGTGATCTGTAAAAACCCTGACCCTGTGTTGGGCAAGGGAATTGCTGCCAGGCAATACAGCCTGGAAAGAACAGATATTCCCTTCTGTCCAACACTGACCAAGGGCACTTTAAGAAATTTCACTAAGTACTTTTTAGAAAGATTAAAGACAGCAGCTAAAAATATTTCCTTTGTCATCCAGTCAGCCATGGTATTAGAAAAAATGTTATAAAAGTTTGAAAATATTTTAAAGGTAAAAGAAGGTCCCAGTTGCTGGAGGTACTTCAAAAGGTGTTTGCTAACAACAAAAAACTGATTAGGACAAAAACTTTTGCACAAACTGAAAGCCACCTTCACCTTCTCTGATAATGAGACACAGACTTTCAGATACACAGCAAAATTTTGGTATTTTATCCTCTGTCAGAATAATATCTCCTAGCTGAAAGTTATGTCTCCAATCAAAAGATAAATAATACCACATGACCATGGGAAAAAAGGGAGGAAATGAAGCTCATATTGCCTGGCTTGATGAGACTGGCATCCTGTGTGCCCTGCCACTCACACTGGAATATGNCTCTCCTGCCTGTGAAGAAACCAGAGACTGCTGATTCCCATGAGTCTGGTTCTTCCAGAGAAACAGGTGTACACTGTCTTGGACCTGAAAGATGAATTCTTCAGCCTCCAATTGGCAGTGTTCAGTCAACTTTCTTTGCTTTTAAATGGACAGATCTTGTGGGAGGTTACAGTGGGCAACATACCTGGACCAGGTTGTCCCAGGAANTGAAGACATTACATGTAGANTTCCTGCCCTTCCTTCAGTGGTTTCCTGGGAAAACATTATAAAGGGCCCACTGAGTGACAGCTACAAGCATTACAGACCCTGGGCTACAAACTGTTGGTTAAGAAAGTCCACCTGTGNAGAAGCCTACCTATCTTAACTACCAGCTGAAGGGAGGCAAAGGAGCCTGTCTCAGAGTAGCATTGCTGCNATCCTTCAGATCCAAACTCAAAAGACTAAGAGACAGGTTCAAGAGTTCCTGGGTGCAGCTGGATATTGATCCCTCTGGGTACCAGTGTTTCTGGAAATGGCAAGGCCTCTATACAACAGCACAAAGGGGGTCCTGAGCCCCTAATGTGGACTAAGACTGAACAAAAGCCATTTAAGGCTTTAAAAACAGCTATGATGTCCACTCCAGCCATAGAATTNCCAGATGTCTCAAAAACATTTCAACTGTTTGTCCACAAAAAACAAGACAAGACAAAGGGTATTTTAACCCAAACTTTGGAACCATGGAAATGTCCTGTGATATACCTCTCTACATGATAGGACCCGGTAGCTACAGGTTGTCCCATTTGTCTAACAGGAATCCAGGTTAATGCTAGTTTAATGAAAGAAAACAAACAACTTTGGATCAAGATCTTATACTCATGGCATGCCATGACATGGTTGCTACTACCCTCTTATGTGTTGACAAAGGTGCTTGTCCACGACTGTCAAGAGATGAAAGATGAAACCAGGTACGTGGGAGCTATAGAAGTCCCATTAATTTAAAAAATTAGGATCCATGCCAGGTACCTCAGCCCAGAGAGCAGAACGGATAGATCTGACCTAGGGTCTCTAGTGGGGAAAAGGAAAGTGCTCCACCATACACATGGACAGTCACTATGTTTACACTGTCAGGCATGTCCACAGTATGGTCTATAGAGAAAGAGGGCTTTTCACCACATGGAGAAAGGATTTTAAAAAGTCTTGGCCATCCTAGAAGCTATTTGGCTTCCCCTACAAATTGCTGTCCTCACCTCCTGGGCTTCTGACCTGCTGCCTAACAAACCAGTGGGGCTACTTAATATTATGGAACCGGGGGGGTGGTGGTGGTGAATGATATTCTGATGACATACCATGACCCCTTACTGCCTGACACTCCATGATAAAATAAAATGGACATTTCAAAATCAAAGGATGATGGAGGACACCAGAGCGAAGATTCATTCTCCCAAAAACAACTGACTGGACTGTTGGTAACTAACCTCAAAGGCTACTCATCTTTCAGAGTTGAATCAGACCATGGTATATTATACCTAGACCAGATAGCCTAGCAAGAGATGTCTCAGTCAGATGTCAGGTTTGTGCTCAAGTGAATCCAAAATAGAGAGCCCTTACCAAGGAAAGCATGCAAATGACAGAGCGAGCCCCCCAAGAACTTTGGGTAAATGATTTCATTAAGATCCACCCTGCCCAAGGAGGACAACAGTACTTGCTAGTTTTGATAAATACCCCTCCCTGGTCAGTAAAAGTGTTCCCCAACCAGACTAAAACAACTCAAGTAGTATCATAAAAAGCTCCTCCAGGAACTGGTCTTATTATTTGGGCTCCCCCTAGCAATGGGGTCCAACAATGGCCTGGCTTTCACAGCCAAAAATCTCTCAATGAATAGCCAAAGCTTACACATAGATTGAGACCATCATTGTGCATACAGACCTCAGAGTTCTGGCCAGGTAAAAAGAATAAACAGTACATTAAAAAAAAAAAAAACTTTAACGAAACACTCAAAAAAGTCTACCAAAGAATGGATAAACCTCCTTCCTTTGCTTTGATTCCAGCTGAATAAGACATAACGGAAGATTTACCCCATTATGTGATTATGTTTGAAAAACCGCCCCCACTGATTCCCAGGCTCAAAGATCAACAGTTGGCAGAACAGTCTAATCATTACTTTTTCAAGTCACTCCAGGCACCCCAATCCTCCATAATGGCTACTCATTTGACTATCTAAGATTACCCAGCTGACCTCTGAGTCCAATACCTGTTTCCCTTTCTACCAGTCCAATGATACTGTCTGGGTCAAACAAGTGGCCAAGGAACCCTGGAAAGGACCCTAAACGATGATTCTCTCCACTCCTAAATCAGTGAAGAAACCTGGCAGTATATTCTGGATCCACAACACCCAGATCAAGAAAGCAGAAGCCACAGATGCTGCCACGGGGACTGTCTCTGGACTATGGACCCATTAAAATTAGATTTCATTGATTCCCAAGCCCTTCCACTCCTTATCACTCTACCTCCTCCTGAGTCTTACATTTGGTATGAATACTGAGTCATGCTGCAACCCCCAGTGTCCTTACGCCTGGACCTGGAAAATAAGAAGGAGAGATACAGGGAAGGTATTCCCTAATGTAACTACAAACCAGCAACCTTTATTCATTTTGAGCTCTGCTCACTGATGCCCACTTTAAATGTTTGGTTATATTAGAGACAGGAAAGATATGGGCGTTTATCTTTTGATATAGAAATACAGAGTTTACAATTCTCTATATACCCTGTGGTTGGGCCCCCTGGTTTTCAGAAACAAGGGAGTTTCCATTATAAAAACTGGGTTTGTGAAACAGGCTTCCTGGAAAACTTCATTTAAAAAGATTCTGGTCNATGGGAAACAGGAAATACTTGCAGAATCAGACCCTATGCCACAGGAAGGGAACCTCGGGATAGACTGAATAATTCCCAGCCAGAAATAGGCCAGGATTGCTGGTTATATTAAAACATCTGGCCCCTGTCTTACTACACAGGGATAGGGATTAACCAGACTGTCAGCCCATTAACTGACAAAACTTGCTGTGACTGGGGGCAGCCCAAATTAATGTTCTGCTCTATGGGTTAATTCATCANGATAACAATATTTCTGAATCCCTGACACTACTTGGTGGGCATGCACCAATGGTTTGACTAAATGTGTCTCTTCTGATGCTTTCCATACTAAGTAGACAAGTTGATCAGCACCTGATGGTAATAAAATGTTCCATTTCTGAATTAAAACAACAGTTAGATTCCCTTATAAAAATGATCCTACAAAACTGAAAAGNCTTAGACTTGCTTCTCATGCAATAAAGGAAAGTATGTATNGCTTTGGAAAAAAAACCTTGTTNGTTATATGCTAACTGATCAGGAGTAATTTTTTAAAAATTATTGTCATCGTTAGGGAAATAATTGATTCCAGTCTCTGTTCTCCTTGTCCCACTGGCTAACTACTCTGCTATCGGCACTGACTGGGCCTTTAATTTTCATTAGATTAAATTAATGGTGGGGCCCTGCATCTTAACTGAAACAGCATGAGTACATGATTTGACTCACTCACTAAGTTCAGGGGGAATGTAACAGGCCCAAGTTCTTCGTAGGCCCCTAGACCTTAGCACAACTGACTCCAAGATGGAAGTGCCATTCAGGCTGTCAAACTTAGCACATAGAAAGTACCACCAGCTAAAAGGAAAATAAGGTCTAATCCATCAAAGTGCATATTTATGGGAAATTTCTAAATGTACGAACCATGCTTTTTAGACTGTAGTTCTGCATCTGACAAACTGTTCTTGTTATTTGAAGCCTGTCAATCCAGAACATACTCAAAAGCTCATCATGAAATAGGCTCAGGACTACACTGGGATCCAGAATACCCAGTACTTGCAGGCAGATAATAAAGATTTTCTATTGGCTTANACCCGTGTCTAAGCAGTCTTCTCTGGTAAACACCACACAATGAGCAACTCACAGAACTTTCTCCATAATTGACCACATGCTCAGAAACAAAGTAAGTCTCAACAGATACAAGAAAACTGAAAAAATTCCCTGCATCCTATCAGACCACCACAGATTAAATCAGGACAACAACAGTAGAAGCATCACAAAGCTTACAAACTCTGAACACGTATCTAATGAATGAAGAATGGATCAAGAAATAAATGACTCTCTAGTGATAACCGTTCCACAGACTGAATGCTTTCTCAAGGAATTAGCCCACGGAGCTAGAGAGTTGGCTCAACAGTTAAAGAGCGCTGGCAGCTCTTCCAGACATCCTGATTTCCATTCCCAGCAACCACATAGTGACTCACCATCATCTGTAGTGGGATCTGATGCCCTGGTCTAGAATAAAGGCATACATGTAAATAGAGCACTCATGTACATAAAATAAATAACTAATCTTTAAAGAAATGACTGTTTCTCAAAACCAAGAATCCCCCAAAGTAAGATCAATCCATTACTCTTTCATTTAGTCTTATTTGATTTCCCAGAACATATAGAGAATCCAGATCATATAATATAAGAAATTACTACACAACCTGTCTTACTGACTCTTCCTTTGCTGTGAAAAAGCACTATGACCAGGGCAATTCATATAATGGAAGCTTTTAATTTGAGGATTGATTACAGTGACAGAGGGTTAGTTCCTTCTCATCTTGAAAGGAAGAATCACAGTGGGCAGGCATGGAGCTGAGTGTTACATCCTGATACACAGGCAGGCAGAAAGAAACACTTGCCTTGCACTGGGCTTTTGAAACCTCAAAGCCAACCCACATTGACACATTTACTCCCACAAGGGCATACCTCCTTATTTACACAATTATTTCCACTAATTGGGGACCAAGCACTCAAAGATAGAAGCCTGAGGCTGTGAGCAAATATAAACCTAAGAAGAAAGAGCTGGAAAAGTGTGAATGATATTAAGACACACACAGAGAGAGGGTAAGACAGAGAAAAGAGAGACAGAGAGAGAAACAAATGGAAAAAAATTATTTCCTCCAAATAAGGGGAGTCAATTCCTCCGGTTGGATTACAGGCTTCCTTAATATAACCTTCCATACCCCTTTCTAAGAATGATCAGTGCCAAGTGCAGAACCTCTAGAAGATACTAAAGTGACCAGGGCTCTGCNAGGTAGCAAATGTGCCTTCACTGACGACGGTAAAAACAACGCATGTGCGTGCGCTGCAAGGTGACAAGGATGTTTCCACACAAGGACTGAGGAGCCCTCATACTCTGCACAGGTGCATGGCGCAGAGCAAAGTCATTCAGAGGTCCCCCTTCTGCCTAGGAGGTGTAGGGACCTCAGGGGACCAAAGCAACGGCATCCAGCATCCAGCAACAACATCCAGCCCCCAGTTCTCACAGTCTTGAGAGGACCCCACACCGGCTCCCGTGACTCCTCCCTGCATGGGGGCGGTGGCCCCTCACTCACCATGGCAGATATGGAGCTCACACGCTCTCNTCACAGTTCCTACAGNCGGTCACAGCGCAGGCCACAGAAGAGGACCCACTCACTTNGTCGCAGAGCGGCTTAGCCTGCTGGATTGCAGACCGGAAGTGCCCTCCCCATTCTAACTGNCAGTCCATGTCGAGGCCCTGATTGGCTACTGAGGCCTGAACNATCTAAACAGCTCCCTTANGGACAGAGTGCTGNGATATGAGGAAGCACGGTGATTCGCAGCCCCTGGCTTCCACCTCAGACACAGAACTGCCCCGGACCTGCAGAGATTGGCATTGCAGCAGAACTTGGGGCTGGACTGCAAAGTCTTCCCTGAACTATTCCTGCACTCAGTAGGACTCTTTTCTGGGGAATTAGGATAAAGGAAGCTTACCAGTTAATGGGATAGCAATACCTCAGGCGAGATGTGAAAAACGTGTCATGATTTTCATTTTTGAAAAACGTGTCATGATTTTCATTTTTGAAAAACGTGTCATGATTTTCATTTTTGAAAAACGTGTCATGATTTTCATCTTTGTAAAAAGAAACTATGCACTAATATGCACTCTCTTAAACTGTTACTTTGTAGAAAGGGCCCGTCAATGTAAATACAGGATTTAGAGAAGTAAACACTATGCGATCAGAGTGAGCTTTTTACTCATATCTGTATTTACTATGGAGCCTCAATACTCTGATGACTAAATTATACATATTTTACTGNCCACTTGACATAGGGTCTACAGATTTGTTTTCTGTCAATTCTGCATCATCAGTGAAAATAAGTGAGCCACATTAAGAATACTTATTTTTACATCATGCTCCTATTGCTTCATCTTCTTTGTCAGGGTCTCAATNTGCAGCCCTGACTGGACAGGAACTCACTATGCAGACCAGGCTAGCCTAAAAATCATNAAGGTCAGTTTGCCTCTGCTGCAGAGNGCTAAGATTAAAGGCCTGCACCANCGTACCTGAGTTCTATTAATTCTGCACATTTACTAATGAAATAAACAGAAGCTAGGTGTGGCACACAACTGTACTCTGTACTGAGNACACTGTTGCAGGGAGACCANTGTGAGAATTAGGCAANCATGGCTTATAAGGGAGATCCTATTTCAAAAGAGAAAATGGCAAACTTGTGGAGCCTCTGNCACCCCAGCTTTTTGGGCCATTAGTGTCAGTCTTTGTCNTGGAGTCCACATGGGACTATGGNACCCTGGTCTTTGCCCCAAGTCCACTGTCCACTTTTTAACATCCCTGTCTGGAATCTGTGACAGTGCTGAAGCAGCAGCCAGCAGCAGTGGCAATGGCATGAAGAATCCCTGTCCAGCTGCTTTCCTGCTATGCTC
>LZPO01108254.1:58565-74388 GCA_001675575.1 Neotoma lepida | reverse complement strand
GTACAGCATTACTTTTTCTCAGGATGGCAGAAACCTATCGACCTGCCAACTCTCACATTAAACAGTCAGTACAAAGGAGTCAGGCTTTACCAACTTATTCTTCTCAGTTTTTACTACTCCCATAACCATAGCCATAGCAGCCAACATTTTACAATAATTCTTTTTGTCATGGTTTTTATCAAATACCCTATATGCCTTACCACATTTAGTCATACAGCAACCCTACAAAATAAATCATTATTTCAGTTTTGTGATTCAGAATCATGGANCTCAAAGTGATTTAACAACTCTTTTAGGCTGCAGAATATTTAAATAGCAGAAGCTATAGTTGTATTCAAAGTAAACTTTACTCCAAAGCTTTGTTTGTAAGCATTAATCCAGGCCATGTGTCTGTAACAGTACACTTATTTGGTGAGAATGTTGGAATGCTAGATTAAGGACCTAGAATTTATGTTAGACATTCTCTGGCCCCTGTAAGTCATCCAAAATAAAGACTAAACCAGGCTGTTGAAAACACAAGAATCTCCCTTAGAGTGTTTTTCCAACTTTTTTTTACTTTTCTATATCACCACTTTTCTTAGTGTATACACTTAGCAAATATGGATGACTGACTCTGCCAAATTCTTCTACAAATACATATAACCATAAAAGCATAAACATGCATGTATGTATGTCCATGTCTAGTCTGTGTATTTCCAATATACAGACTGTTGGAGTAACAACATACTTGTCAAAACATAGGAAAGGACCATATTTTGGATACAATTACAGTATTATTATCATTGACATGGGTGCAATGGGTGAATGTTCCGTAACTACTGCCTGTCAGTGCCTACTTCTATCTCAGCACCCAAATTAAATGGTACTGAGCAGCTGGCTGTGGACTTGGCCAGGAACACATGCTAATGCAGGACTTTGATTGCCCAGATGATTATTTCTAATCATGGGTCAAAAATAGTACCACGGCATGGGTTAAAAGCATTTCTTTCCAAACAGGCTGGTGGCTCTGCAGTTTCTNCACAGATTCCCTCCTCCTTGCAGAATATACACAAAGATGATGACTCTTAATAATCCATGGGAGCTAGAAAGAAGGAAGTTGTATATAANGAGTAGCAATCATCTCTATAACATTTGTCCCTCAGACCTGTTACCACATCCTCCCTTCCCTTGCTGTCATTCCTGTGGTAGAGTATCTACTTCATCTCTGAACTTTCCTAAGCATCTTTTACTCTTGATAAAGCTCCTAGACACTCAGAACAGTGTCTTTGCTCTTAAAAAGGAGGAATATTGACAAGGTGAATAGTAGTTTTCATGGAACAATAGACCAACAAGCCAACAAACTTCAAGTTCTATGAAGGAATACAGTGCAAGACTCGTATATTTGTACATTTAAATTTCTTATTTTTGTTTGAATGTGTTTATGTTGTATATGATGCATGTGAAAGCTAGTGGGCACAGGGAAGTCAGAGAATAAATTTCAGGAGTCAACTCTCTCCTTCCACTTTGTTGAAGAGAGTCCATTGTTTCTTCTATGCTACATTGTCTAGGCTAGATTGGCTATGAGTTTCCAGGCATTTCTCCTGTTCCCACCCCTCATCTTGCCCTAGAAGTGCTAGAGTTACAGATGTGTACTGTCACATCCAACTTTTTGTATGTTCTAGGGATCACACATAGGTTCTTATGCCTGTATGACAAGTGTTTTTACCTGCAGATCCATCTTGCTGGCCTAATTTATATTTCTTGCCTTGCCCTTTTCCTATTCCAATGTAAGAAATTACCAACAATATTGAGGAAAATTAGGTCACTAGGGCAGTGTTTTCAACACTGTGTTAAGAACTATCCTACAAATATCATCAAAGTAATTCCCATGGACAACACTTATAAGAAGTTTGTCTATGTATAAGACNCTTTCTTTGAGGAAGAACCACATAGATACATATGGCCCCAGCTGTCATCTTTGCCCTGGCATACCGTGGATTTTAGGACACCCCTCTGACCTATGGACAGACAATCTTATCCCCTTGAAGAAAAGCCAATTTTCTTACAAACAATTAATTCTGACTTCCACCCACCTTTCCTGTTTATGTTTCCATAACAAACCTGGGGATGAATTGTTCTGAGTTTGCTTTATTTATTTTAATACTTTTCTCTGCCAACTCCCTCTTCTAATCTGTTATTCTCACAGGCAGAGACTGCAGTCTCNGCTCTCATCACAAGAAGTAAGTAAAGTGAGCAGGAGCAGTGAGGTAAAGACCACAGAGTTTCACTTATTTGCATATCTCTATCTGCACAGTGAAGGTTCTACAGGCTCTGATGGCAGAGTCACTGGATATCATCCATAGGGGATAGCTAAGGATTAGGTTTAATGCTTGAAAACCTTTAGGAATGGAAAGAAGGCTGCATTGAAGATAGAAATAAAAGAGGCCATTCTCTGGCAAAACATAAAGCAGCATCTGCCGCAACAAGCCAGGGTCTGAGCCACCCTGAGCAGCATCTTTTGTTCTTCAAGAATGGCAGCTTTGCTGAGGCCTTTGAGGACATAAATAATGACAGATAAAAGGCCTGTGCCAAGTGCAAAGCAAGGGGAAAAGTCACAATTTGATGTGCAACTACTTGATTCTCAGCCATGTGAAAGTACAGAGAGGCTGTCACTTAGAGTTAATGAAGCACCTTGGTGGCACTGGGCGACTGATTTACTGTTTATGCAGAAGAGCACACTACCGGAGCTGTCTGGTTTCCAGGAAAAGATAAAGCAACGCACATAATATACTTCTAGTGTACCCAAGTGGGCTCTCTGCCCTTGGTGTTGGCACCCCACTCCACCCCACTGACATTTTGGCAGGACTCACTGGCTTCTCTGTGTGCAAGGGTCATGATCACAAAGCCCAGAAAATTCCCATTCAACTCACATATTTAGAGCAACAAATCATCTTTGTCAGTGCTTTTAACATGATAATTTCCAAGTATCCAATAGGACAAGAAAAACATAGTCTTGGTCAGATTTTAGAACAAAGAATTAAACAACTGATGTCACATACCTTTGGTAGATTATTAACAAAGCTTTTAGTGTGTATAACAGTTCATAAATATTATCAGAAACAGATTGAACATTTTTATTGATCAATGTCATTCTCCTCTGTTTAGCATAGAAAATGGGAAACATGAAACACATCCATCCATCCTTCATTATATCATATCTATTCTTCAATGATTCTCTTACATATCTGATTAAAGAACTAGTAACATTTTTCTCAACTTATGAGGTAACTAATAGATACAAGCTTTCCACAAAAAAATGATTTTGTTTTACTGCAAGGAAATTTTTGACTTTTTCTTTTAATGCCATGAAATGAGCCAGAAGCACTTTGTTGTCTGTTTATAGGTACCTATGTGCATGATTAATGAGTTGTGCCAATTTTTGTTTTTCTAAAGGAGCCCTCATAGTGTAACATTCATCTTCATATTGAGAAATTGACTTAGGCTTGATCTGTGTTTCCAAAGAACAAAGGCCAATGGTCTCTGTTAAATNTCTATTGAGAATCTCTGNCATGGAAGGCTGTGGTTTACTTGTTCAAAGTAAATTACAAAATGTGAAACATGATTAGTACAAACCAGGATTGTATGATTGTGTGATTGTGTGTGTGTGCTGTCTTTTATTTTTCCTATAGACCAGAGGGTGACATCAAGTATCTTCCTTATCCCTCTCCACCTTATTTTATGCAGAAAGATGTAGCCTCACTGAATCCAAATAGCAATTCTCCTAGACTAGCTAGCCAGCAAACCTCCCTTCCCTGGTTCCCAGTGTTGGAATGACTGGAATATGCCATCATTCTTGGCTTTTTTTTTCATGCTGGGGATCCAAACTGGTATTTTCATGCTTGCATAGCAAGCGTATTACCAACTAANCCATATTTTTAGGCCTCAAACCAGTAGGAATATGGCTTTGGTTGTTTTAAAAATAGATAAACTAAAATGTATATATGTTCTTAATCCCAGGACTTTGCCAATGGCAATCTAAGCTTTTTAACTCTGTTTCAGCTTCCTTAGTATGATANGGTGAGGAGGGGATAACCAAGGATGAAGAACACACTTGCCTTCTTGGACAAGGGTAATTTTATTTAATTTAGGTATCTTTTGAAGTAGGGGCTCACTATTTTTCTGAGGCTAGCCTGAATCTCACAGCAATCATCTCACATCAGCCTTTTGTCTTCTGGGATGACAGGTGGGGGTCACCATGCCTGGCTGTGGAATGTATGTTCATGGGCTCAGGCAACAGAAGTCAGGTATTGTACTGCAGTGACTGATATATTCATCCCACTGACCTGCAGCTGACGTGAGATCTCAGGCCTATCATCCAATGTGGATTAATAAAAATAAAACTTCCAGTTGGTTAAAAGGTTCTTTTCTGCCTCCTTCCAGGGCCTTTAAGACAGGTTTTATTATTGAATTCTGAAGAATTAGAATGGGTGGACTCTTAAGAATGGTTTTACATGAAGTTCCTTCTTTGTATGAACTGAAATACCTCATGTGTTGGATATTTAAATTTTGATTATATGGAACTGCTGGATTTATGTCATCATGAGATTTGCATGGATTTACTTTCACCAAAACAAAAAGACCACTGGCTTTGGAAAATCAAAGAAGTCATCTGATTCTGAATGAAAATATTTCAGGAGAGCTGGAGTGTGACTTAGTTAGACCATTTTCTTATAATACTATCCTACCTGCAATTCCAGCACTGAAAATAAGCAACAACAATGACAGAAATGGGGAGGAAGGAAGAAAAAGGGCAAGAAGACAATGAAGGAGGAAAAATATAGAGAATAANGTGTAAACAAATCTAGCTCATGTTGTTTGATTATTTAATACTTCCCTTTAGTATGTTCTACTTTGTATAAAAACTTGCCACAACTGATCAAAGTAAAGAGAATAAGCATCAATGGGGTGCTCATCTGCAAATAGGACATATATGTCTCATCCCTATTGCGAGATTTTCGTTTGCTCTAGCCCCGTGTTGGAACACCAAAATGTTGTTGGTTGTTTTTGACTTTTGGGGGGCCCGCCACCCAGCTCCCAAATAAATCACACACAGTGGCTTATTCTTAATTATAAATGTGTTGCNTTAGCTTGGCTTGTTTCTTGCCAGCTTTTCTTAACTTTAAATTATCCCATCTACCTTTTGCCTCTGGGATTTTTCCTTTTCTCACCTCTGTCTATCTTACTTTCACTCTGACTCCATGGCTGACTGTGTGGCTGGGTGAATGGCCCCTGGCATCCTCCTCTCTTTATCCTCTTGCTCTTTCTCTTCTTTCCTCTTGCTTCTCCCAGATTTTTTCTT
The DNA here is from genome assembly GCA_001675575.1 of Neotoma lepida. Classification (NCBI taxonomy): domain Eukaryota; kingdom Metazoa; phylum Chordata; class Mammalia; order Rodentia; family Cricetidae; genus Neotoma; species Neotoma lepida. The sequence goes on along the minus strand of LZPO01108254.1, from coordinate 69,050 downwards.
CTATTTCTTCTCTCTGCCCGCCAACCCTGCTTATCCTTCCTCCTGCCTTGCTATTGGCTGTTCAGCACTTTATTAGACCATCAGATGGTTTAGATAGGCACAGTAACANAGCTTCACAGAGTTAAACAAATGCAACATAAAAGAATGCAACACATCTCTGCATCATTAAAACAAATGTTCTACAGCACAAACAAATGTAACATGTCTTAAAATAATATTCTACAATACATCCCCAAGGTTTGGGGATCATTGTGAGAAAAGGGACAGAAAGATTGTTAAGAGCCAGAAGTGAGGGAGAACCAGAGCAAAATAGTATCTGCTGGACATGGAAGGAGTCCTGTCCTCATGAACTTACAGCAGCTATGGGTGTCTGTACAGCATCAAGTCAGCCAACATGCAAGGAACGGAGAGGGGCTTAAACAACCACTATCTTTAAATGAGCAACTATGGATAGTTGATAGTTCCTTGGGAAGGGAAAGAACACTTTATTTAAGGGTGTGGCCCTTAGTAGGTCCATCATGCTCCAGTGGCTGGCCCCACACCCATGAGTATATGGTCAGCACAAATTGAGCTCAATATGTACAATATATAATTACATTATTATATATTATTATTATGTATAATATATAATTACATAATATTAATTATATAATATATCCATACATATATACACATAAACACATATGTACATATCTACACACATGTATATATATATATATACATGAGTACATACATACACACATACATCCATGAATACCTCCCATACACACACACACACACACACACACACACACACACACACCAATAATACAATAAACAAGAATACAGAGTTGTCCAGGGTAGGTAGCTAGTAGGAAAAGTAGTAGGTATACCTGGGAGAAATTGGGGGAGGCTTAGTGGGTAAAAATGATCAAAGTATACTGTACAAAATTCTCAAAACTAATAAAGATGTTTGGATAAAAAGAAAAAAAATGTTTTCCATTTAAGAAAAATTTTAATAAATATTAATATAATGTTAAACAAAAAGAAAAATATGCATAATTATAAAACAGATGCAATCAGAGGAGGAAAATTAATAAATAAACAGCAGGTCTAAAGACCTAGCAGGGTTCTTTGTCTAATTACATATATNAATATTTATTGAATACTTTGTGTCATGTACTTTACAAATTTTATCTCAATTAGTATTCTTAGCAATTCTATGAAGTAGACATTATTGTGCTAAATGTTAGAGTTAAGTGTCTGGGACTCGGAGAATATATAAAGCTAACATCAGCTGTTGTTAAGTAGAACAGGAAGCTTTGAGCTCAAGTCGCCCTAATCCCAGGACCAACATTCACCACATTGCTGGCTGCCAGCCAGCTGAACCATGCCAGCAAATATCCCTGTGCACCTAGCTCAACAACAGTTTCTCAGATTTGAGGTGATTTCTTCGGGGTTATTGCCAATTAGAAATCTGTGTTGAGAAAGCCATGAACAAAGCTCCCCTCATATTCTACACTTACAAACCCTCAAGTTAAGAAGGCTAATATATCACAGGATTAAAATGGGCATCTCCATTGGCCTTCATCTCCAAGCCCCTTCTCTTCAGAGTCAGGTTTCAGATATATGGTTTACCACAACAGGAAAACTTGACATTAAAGGAAATGTGTTTATTAAGGAGTCAAATCATTCCATTTGTAACTTAGGAGGTCAAGTAAGGGGCAGGGCAAAGCTACTCTAGAGGACTTCAGCAAATTATTCTACTTTATGCATTACATAAAACATCAAGAATGTTAAGAAACATNGAAATGGGATTTTAATTCTCTCAAACAATAGAACCAATGGAAACAAAAACGATTTTGTTAGAAGAAAGAACCAATTGTTCAAGCTAGTCATGTCCTTACAGTTAATAACACAAAGAATGCATTCAAAGTGGATAGACATGTTCCCTTTCTCTCACAGCAAGGGATTATTGTATGGGATGTTTTAGTGAAGTCCTTTCTCACAGGACTCTGTAAACAGTGTTGGTTCAAGAAGATGGAAGCTTCAGCGCAGGATGAGGGTTTATCTGGTATTTTAGGAACTCTAACCATGTATCTGTATATGTGTGACAACATAAAGCCTCTTGGCACTTGTCCTCTACTGATCATGGATTCTAGCGCTGGACCTATGCNTCTGGGTAAACAATGGCTCCTTTTCAGATATGACATCTGAATAGTTATTCTTCCCAAGAGCTGTGCAGGACTCAGTTTTTCTCCAGTCCTTGGAGTTCTCCAGTCCCTGAAGTCACAGTCCTTTTGAGCCACACTCAAAAATGGTCATACTCTAAGCTTCTGGTCCCTGCTTTTGATGAACTGCTCTTTCATGAGACTCTTCCCCTTTCACTGAAAAGAAAATGAATCCTAAATGTTCAAAAGAAAACCACATGCTTTGGATCTTGGCATAATTTTATTTGAGGGACCTGAAATGCTTGAAGGCAAATTCTTGAAATCTNACCTNACAGCAATGAACTGACAATAAGTGACAAGGTAAAGTAAAGAGTAGAGCAAAGTAAATAGTGATATAAGAAATGNACATTTTTGGATGGACATCTCTTCTATTGGTCAGNTTGCTGCCTTCTAAACACTAAATAGCTCAGTTTTACTTCAGTGAGAACTGTCCACTGTGATGGTCTTTGAAGGCTTTGGGGATATTATCATTGTGCTGCTGAGAGTGGATAATAGTTACATTGAGTGTTTGCTTTAATTGCTTTTAAGCATTATATATGTGCATATCTGAGATATAACAAAGTATTACTTTACTAGTTCTTATTAGTTCTAGATCTCAGAGAGAAGGCATTTCATCTATTAGCTTTCAGAGATACCTTCCNTGATGAAATGTTTAGAGTGGTGATTCTCAACCTTCCTAATGTTGTGACCCTTTAACACAGTTCCTCATGTTGCAGTGACCCATAAAATTATTTTCATTGTTACTTTATAACTGTAATTTAGCTACTGTAATGAATCATAATGTAAACATCTGATATGCAGGATATCTGATATGTGAGGTTGTTCAACTCCCCAAAGGGGTTGAAACCCACNTGTTGAGAAATAGTTTAGATAGAAGTCTAATGCACAAGTTCCAGCAGGAAATTTTTTTTCAAACTACATTCTATATTAAATTCTATGTGTTATGTCCCAGGATATGGTACATTCTTATATTTCTTTGACTGTGTCCAGAAATAACCCTTGGGCTCCNTCTTTGTATAGTCTGACCACTCTAGCTGGTAATGTGGTTTGCTTTGCAGTTGATCTGGGTAGAATGAATGGATCAAATGTGTGCTGTGACCTTGATATCAACAGTATATAAGACACCATTTGCCTTANTTATNTAATACCATATTTTAATGATTGACTGAAAGGTAGACTATTTGCACAAACTTGAACCTCTTGGTCATTTTAAGGAAAAACCTCAGATTATAAATTGTTAGATGTCTCAAAATAAGACCATGCCTCCTACTGGAAATCTAACTAACTACTCAGTGCTAGCAACGNCATAGTTGTTGGAAGAAAATTTCCAACCAATAGTTTGCTAAATCAGCATAATTACTAACAACAATCTATTGGTATTTGTCCTTATACCCACAGATAAGCACAGTTCTCACCCTTTATCAAGGAAATATCTCTTCACAACACACAGAGACCACAGAGTCCAGTTCCAGTGATAAATCTACAAAACACTCCTGAACCTAAGGCTCAGGGGACATCATGGCAGAGGTGGCAGAAAGATTGTAAGGGCCAGTGGATCAGGGAGTTTGATGTGAGATTTTTTTTTTCCTTGTAATATCAGAAACTGTAGGGGTCTGTAGGAAGCACATGAGCCGCCAAAGATGGCGCTGAGGGGAAGTGAGCCAGGCAGAGACCAGATTGTTCTCAACAAAAGATGATTGGGCCCTGAAATCAGGCCAGATGATGTAAACACAAGATCCCCCTCGTGCACAGTGTTGTAAATAGTGTAGACACATGATTGGGTGACCTTAAAACTGATTGGCACGAGGCGGGACAGCGCATCTACCCCCCAGCCTTGTGGTTTTATCCTTTAAAAGATCTAGTTGTTTTCGAATAAAACGAGTTCCTGATTGACTTGACTCCCCCACCTTCTTTCCTTGGTTCTAGGTTGTCTCTTCTAGGGAGACCTAAGGCGCACTTCCCTTTCCCTTTCCTCGGGTCCAGGTTGTCCCTTCTCAGGAGACTTAAGTTCCCTGTGGGGCAGGACCCCACAAGAANCTACACCCATAATGCCTTACCAACAGGATTGTCTAGACAGGAGCTCAACAAAGAGGACACCAATAAACAAGACAACCTGGATGGATAAAACCCATGAGACCCCAACCCTACTCAAAGTATTGCAGGCAACTGAGGAAAGCTGGACCATTTGTCCTTATACCCACATGTAAGTGCAGTCCTCACCCTCCATCAAATAAACATCACATACATTTACATACACATACACATATACATATACTTATGCTATAAAAATTGATTTATAAAAGGAGGCCATGAATTTGAAGGAGAATGAGAAGGGGTTTATGGAGAGTTTGGAGGAAGGCAAGTGAAGGGAGAATACTGTAATTAAGTTATAATCTCAAAAATAAAATATTTTTTAACCCACAAAAAAGATGCTATAGCCTAAAAGTATGTAGTATAAGCCAATATAAGCACATCTGGCTAATTACGGAAAAGAAAATGAAAATTATATCATTTTAAATGTATGGTTTGCTTGTGTAGTCATTATTGTATTTAAGACTGGGTCATAGACTCTCCTAAAATTACCAAAGGAAGCTCTTGAGGTTCTCTCACCTGTAAAGGATGGAGAAGGTCCTAATGCCTTTGGAATTGAAAACAGAACATACTTCTGTTGGTAGATGTTTAGCAGTTTGTAGGCGAATGTTTTGTCTGGGTCCCGCCAGGCCCCATGCGGTCCATCCCACCCAGTGGTCCCACAGCCACTTATAAATTAATAACTCAAAAGCTTATATTAATTACAACTGCTTGGCCATTAGCTCAGGCATATTACTGACTAGCTCTTATACTTAAATTCAGCCCATTTCTCTTAATCTATGTTTTGCCACATATCCTGTGGCTTTACCCGTCTACAGGCATGTTGTTTCTTCCGTGGTGGCTGGCGTCTCCTGACTCAGCCTTCCTCTTCCCAGAATTCTCCTTGTTTGTTTATCCCACCTATACTTCCTGCCTGGCTACTGGCCAATCAGCATTTTATTTATCAATCAATCAAAGCAATATATATCCACAGCACACAGAACAATATCTCCATCAGCAGTTGGCTGGTATTTCCAATGTCTTACCAACCAAACCCTTCCAAACACAGGGAAGATCTCAACCTTGTTCCCTGCTCCATTTACGCATTTGCTTCACGAAGATAGCTCTTCCTTCTGTCAGAAAAAAAAAAAATTTGAGGAATTATTTCAGCATATCTTCTCAGCAGAGGTAGAATCTGCCTGCATGTAACTGGCTTCTTCTTCACACAAATGCCTACTCTCTTGTAAACAAGCTTTCTCTTCTTAATCTTGAATAAAATTAATTTCTGTTGCTCTTGCTGTATTTCACAGTGTCAATTTACAAACATCTCACTACTCCTCTGAACCACTTATTCTCTTTAAAGTAACACAACGCTTACTGAAAAGGCACTGTGTTTGATAGGTAGGAATACTAACATGGAAAAGAGATACATCAAAACTGTGCATATGGAAGACAGTTGATAAGTATCCTATAGGAAATGAAAAGCTCCTATGCCTAGCTGTCCATGGAGAGACTTAAATGCCTCCACACCCCACAGGAGAATGTAGAAACACTAAATAGCTTGGAAACATTCTTAGGACATGTGGGTCTGGATTTTAGTTATAACAAAGTAAATCGTCTACACTGGCTGCCTTTCTTTTACTTTAACCAAATAATGGGCAAGAAGCAACTTAAAGGAGGAGAGGTATATTTTGGCTTGAGGGCATGCAATTCATCACACGGGGCTGGTGCTGGTGGAGAGTGTGGAGCAGCTGCTTGTTCACAGCTTGGCACACCTGGAATCAGAGAGATGTATACTTTGGTGCTCAGCTTACTTTCAGGATGGCAGCCCATACNATGTTGTTGCCTACATTTATGGAAAGACTCTCTCTATTTCAATTAATCCTCTCTGAAAACATACTAATTATAGAACCGCCATGCACCTTACTAATGCTCCAGGTATTTCTTAAATCTATCAAATTGACAATCCATATTAACTGTCACACCAGACAATTTACTAGTAACTACCTAATGAATTTAAAAATATTGCAAGAATTACAAATATCTAATATTCTACTACCTATTTCAACCTACATTTNCTTTCGTTCAATTGTACAGGAGTNGTGTTATAGGCACAAATTTAATCAATAACTTCTTGTCTGTACATTAAGAAGTCTAGGTAGATAATGTAAATAGCACAACATTATCAAGTTATTATTTTGCATTGACACCAAAAGATGGTGCCAAATAACATTAATTTTCTCAGTCTGTCTGTTCATTTGTATGTCAGTTTATCTGGTGTTCCTATCTCCCTTGGGTATACTACATATGGTATGGTAGCTTCTTGTGTGATGCATAATTAAAACTGGCATTTCTCATTTTAAAAAATGTTTTCCATTTATGAGCATTTAGAGTATATTTTAAAATATGTGATTCAGTGNTAATACATGTATATAATATGTTGTGATCAAATTCACTCCCCATTTCCTCTACTCCAATTTCTTCCTTGTCCCCTCAGTTTCCCCTCCCAAATTCATGTGCTTAATCTTATTTTTAATACTAAAAGAAAGCCAATGCTTTGAAGTAATTCCCTTTGCTTTATAGTGCCAAAATCTTCCAAATACAGTCCATTTTCAATAAATATTTTAATTTAGTTTAGAGAAAAGTAATTGGTTCAGAAGAGGAATATAACATTTNTAAACTCACATTGTGGAGGAAGCCATGATCAACAGAATTTAATTTCAATGTAGTATTTTGAAATCATAGTTAGGGGTTATTTTTAATTTCTAACATTCAAATACAGATGTTAAATGGTAAAAGGTAACACACATTGAATAACAAAATATCAACTTGGCCCTAGATTTATTCTGCAGCAATGGCTCTGAAAATGTGATCAGACGGTATTTATGTTAACAAGTAATTGGTTCATTATTTTATTTGTATTACATTTATTTAGAGTGTGTGTGTGTGTGTGCCCTTTTGTGATCGGAGGACAATTTTTGGGAGTTGGCTCTCTCTTTCTCTTATGTGNGTTCCAGAATTGATCAAATGCAGGTCCTCAGTCTTGGCAGCAAGTGTCTTAACCCAGTTAACCATCTTTCTGGCTGTTAACAGGATGTTATTTAGTTTTTATTGTTAGACAGGGACTGACTCTGTTATAGTCGTGGCTGGCCTAGAACTTGCTGTGTAGATCAGGCTGGCTTCAAACTTACAGAGATGAACCTGCCTCTGCCACCTGAGTGTTGTAATTNAATACTTGTGCCATCACACCAGACTCAGAATTGCTATATTTAAATGGACTAGTANATAAATATATTTAAATGACTCCATTGTATTTATAACATAAATATTGAGAGACAGAACCCCTATCAATGCAAGTCTGGGGGTGGTTCCAAAACCTTTAAAGTANATTAGGCAGTTCTGAGAGCCAAACATTTGATAATACTGTTTCAGAGCACTGAAATCTCCATTCATTTCTGAACTCTCTCTCAACTTTCTCTCTTAATACCAGGTGTCTCACTGAACTTAGAGTTTACAAAATCAGATTGATTGGCTAGCTATTTACTGAGTTGTAGGAATCTGCTTATCTCTTGCTTACCAGTGCTGGGATTACAGATGTGTATCTCTGTACCAAATGGTTGTATAGTGTTGGGATCTGAACTCAAATCCTATTGTTTGTGTNACAAACACAATATTTACTGAGCCATCTCTCTATTACTGCCCAAATCTGAAAACTTAGACAAGCTTGTAATAAATGCTATATAAAAAATCATGCTTGATGGGGGTGGTACACACCTTTAATCCCAGCACTCAGGAGGCAGAGGCAGGTGGATCTCTGTGAGTTTGAGTCCAGCCTGGTCTACAGAGAGAGTTCCAGGACAGCTAGGGCTACTCAGAGAAACNATGTCTTGGGGAAAAATCATNTAAAATAACATGTTTATCAACTCCTGTTCCAAAAAAGGCCATTGATAGGTGTAACTTGGTTTTACAGAGTTGTGTTACTGTGCACCTATTTGTAGTAGCATATCTAGAACCCTGAACTCCAATTCTATGTTTATTCCCATTGCTTATGTTAACATTAGCAGTAAAAACATATACACAAACATAGGAAAAAGGATGTAACACTCAGCTCAGAATGAAGACACCAAAGCTTGAGAACATTATAGAGAAACTNGGACACATTCAGTTCTTGTAAATATATTAACTAACGTTGTCAAAGGCAGGAAGTTGAGCCAAGCCTTACAAGTAACTTGAGTTTATTTTTAAGACATAAAAAAGCAAACNTAAAATTTAAATTATTATTAATATTGTCATTTTCCTTATTTTCTTATAATCCCAGCAACTCTTTAAACTCTTCAAAGGGTAAAAGCAGTATTGTGCAAGATTATCTAGCCAAAAGTTAAGGAAAACCTTTTTCCCATCCTTTTCTGAAATTTCACATGGCTTGATTTTCTGACTCATATTTTCCAAAGAGATAAAGTTCCCATTCTACTTGCCAGGCACTAAATTCCAAAATGAGGATGCAATACAGAAAGGACAGTTTGGACTTGTCAAAGAAACCGGATAGGGCAGTCCCCANGCTTATTTGGGACAAACAGCAGCACATAACTTCCAATTCATTTTGTTTTGTACTTTTTCTTGAAACTTACCTAAATTCCAACAATTGGATGAAATGGTGTATTAACAGAAAACCAAGCTCCAATTGCTCGTCTATTTATATTTGACCCAGGAGAAATGAGATCATCAGGTTGTAAACAAGCAAGCACACAAACAAGAAAAACAAGCAGGCATAATTGAAAATACCAGAAAAGATGAATTTCTCTTGAAATGGATGCCTGAGCTAAGGCTGGTGGATTTTCCCAAAAACACATTCTGGGATGAAATAGAGAGGCCTCTTGTCTATAGTGAAAGAAAAGATATAGCTCATTCCACAGAAGGCTNAAGCAAGAGCAGCCATTGTAACTCAATGACTGTTCATACAAGGTTATTGATAAGAATGAATCACTCTTATGTAGCAGTTCTGTACAACAGTAAAAGTTAAACTCTGAAGAAAAGAGAAATTCAAACTTTGAAGTACATATTTTTCCATAATATTTTTATTGATTATTTGGGAATTTTACATGATGATCCCTGAGCACCCTTACTTTCTAGTCCTCCCAGGTCAGGCCTCCCACCCTTGGGATCTCCCTCATCCCCCCTCAAAAAAAATGAAGAAGAAAAAGAAAAGGAAAAAAAAAATGTGTTGTTCATATACTCACTGGAGCATGGTCAAACTCCAGGAAACCAATCCCCCAAAGAAAATTGAGTCCTTCCCCATCTGCACCCAAGCTAGAAGCCATCAATTGTGGAGAGCTACACTTCAGCATCTTTATCACAATTTTTAAGAGTTCTCATTGATAGCTTTTTGTCAAGGCTGTTACTTTGGAGGCAGGTAAGGGTTGTCACAAAAGCCTTCTATATCCCTCTTTCTCAACTGTGAGTCTGCAGTTATCGATACCTTGGCAAAAGTAGCTTCCTTGCCCTTCAGTCAGTGGCAGCATGGATCTGGACATCAACATGGCCTCAGGTGGCAGCCTAGGCCAGTCACTTCAATATGGTCCTTGGTGGTAGCACTGCCCACAGACATCAACATGGCTTCAGGCTTAAGAACAGACTGTGGACATTGCATTGCCTTAGGTGGTAAAACCAGCCAAAGATATCCATAGACCNCTGCTGCAGTAGGAACATGAACCCAGACATGGCCCTTGGGTAGCAGCATGGACCTAGACATCACNATGGCCTCAGAGAGCAGTGCAGGCCACTCACATCAATATGGCCTTTAGTGGCAGTATGGCCTAGGGACATCAACACTGACCTTGGCTGTGGTAGGAACAAGGACCCAGACATGGCCATTAGTGGCAGCACAGACCCTGGAAGTATGGCCCATGATTATCAGGATGGCCTCAGGCTNTAGCCTAGACCAAAGANATCTGTATAGCCTTTGGTGGTAGCTTACCATGGACATCAACATGGCTCCTGGCTGCTGTAGGACCATGGATATCTACGTGAACTTCCAGCTTCAACACAGCCTAGAGCAGTGGACCACAGATACCAAACTGACCTCCAGTAGCCGCACAGATCACAGAAGTCTTCCAAGGAGGTCCAATCCAGAAATTGAAGCATTCTTCATCTTGGCATCCTGTTGTTGCTCTGAATCAGGATGATTGTAGGACTGGGCAGTGTTTTC
>LZPO01108254.1:39951-50962 GCA_001675575.1 Neotoma lepida | reverse complement strand
CAACTGCTGGTAACTCTCAATGAGCAACTTCAACACACCTGAGTAGCTCTTAGCTTACAGGGAAGAAGCAGTCCTTGGATGGCCTTAGATTGAAGTGTTCACTTCACTTTAGGTGAGCTAGTGAGTCTAAATCACGCCAAATCCAACGTGTGAAAGCACTTGTGTGAGGTCAGGATGCTAGCCCTCTCCCAAAGTGAAGAGCCAACTCCATCTGTTTTGAAGTGCAAGAGCTGAGAGAAAAGAAAGTAGGCAAGTGGGTCATGTTACTATGGGGAAGCACTGAGCAAAGATGACACCATTACATTCATGTATGTCACTTGGAGCCAGATTTATCTCCTTATGACATAGTGGTCCTGGATTGAGTTTAGGAAATGATCTAAGTACTTCCTGGTGTGTCCACTGAGAGAGGAATAAAGGATGGCTCTGCAGGAGAAACATCCCCTCAAATATAAGTGGATTGGTTATTCATCATGTTTTACTCAACAACCATTTGTATAATGATACAATGATTTTACAAAAGAGACAAAACAAAGCCCCAGATATGCTAAATTTGAACCAGTAAGCTTGTCTTTAAGACAGGTGAAAGAGACATAGATATGTGACGAAGGCACACTAATTGGTTGATTTCCTTCTGCCTACACGTACCATGTTACTAAAGGACAATAAATTAACTATTTCTTCTCTCCATAATAGATTTGGGAACCTATTTGGAACACGTACATAGGTGTGTATACGTATAGAATAATTTGAGAGTAATGTATGAAGTAATCCCAAATTGAATCTGCTGCCTTGTCAGCAGCCAGCCACAAAGCAAACTAGATAATATGTGGACCTTGCTCTCCAATCACAGTACTGTACATGACTAATAAGCAAATTCTTGCATTTTGCTTTGTTTCCTTTTTAGAAATATTTTCTTGCATTTCATTTTGAACAATTTCCTTTTTGCTTGTTTATTTATTTACTTTTTTGTTTTTACAACCTGCATGAAGTTTCTCCNCACTCCTCTCCTCCAGTCTCTCCCTTTCCCCTCCTTTTCCCACCCGCTGTCCACTCCTCCTCCTCCATTTCTCTTCAGAAAAGGGAAGGTCTCCCAGGGATATCAGCCAGCCATGGTACATGATGTTGCAGTAAGACTAGGCACCTACCCCCTCTTCTACTAAGGCTGGATGAGGCAATTTGATAGGAGGAATGGTTCCCAAAGAGGGCAACAGAGTCAGAGACAGCCCGTGCTCCCACTGTTAGGAGTCCCACAAGCAGACCAAGGTACATAATGGTTAACATATATAGAGAAGGTCAAGGCCAGTCCCACACAGGCTCCCTAGTTGTCCTTTCAATCTCTGAGCCCCTATGAGCCCAGATTAGTAGGTTCTGTGAGCTTGCTGGTAGTGCCCTTGATCCCACTGGCTTCTACAACTCTTCCTCACCCCACCTCCTTGCCACTCTTCCACAGGATTACCTAAAGCTCTGCCTAATGTTTGTCTGTGGGTCTCTGTATCTGTTTCCATCAGTTGCTGCATGAAGCTTCTCTTATAACAATTGGGCTAAGCACCAAACTATGAGTACAGCAGAATATCACTGGGAGTAATTTCATTGACTGTTTTTGTTTTTTTTTTCACATTTGTATTTGGTTCGTTTTTAGGTCTCTAGGCTATCCTGCCTCTAGGTCCCAGCACTTCAGACAGTGACAGGGGTGAGCTCCCTCTCATGGTATCTGCCTCAGGCAGACTAGTCATTGGTTGGCAACTCCCACTATTTCTGTGTCACCTTTACCTCAGCACCCCTTGTAGGCAGGACAAATTGTAGGTGGATGATTTTGTGGCTGNATTGTTGTCTTAATTCCTCCACTGGAAGTCTTGCCTGGTTACAAGAGATGGTCGCTTCAGGTTCTGTATCCCCCAGTGTTAGGAGTCTTAGCTAGGGTCACCCTCATAGATTGCTGGGAGTTTCCATTGCACTAGGTTTCTAACTCCTCCCAGACATGTCCCCAGATTTCAGTTGTCTCTTCCAGTACTCTCCCTCCATCCTCCCCCNATCTGATCCAATTTTTTAATTTTTGTAGACCTTTTCCAGTTTATGAGCTATCATGGAAGAAATCATAAAGATAATTTGTAAGAGTAGAAAGATAAACAACTTATCAGTCTCCTTTTCTGAATGCTTAATCGTCATTAAATACTCATATTATTGTGGGAGTTGGGCATATATATTTGCTATCTGCCAGCAGTCACCTGGCTCATTCTACCCACCATTTTATGATTTGAAAATGACAACTGCCCGAACTTCCATCATCATGTAATTTACAGCTTGAGATAGGCTTTCAAAATTGAATAGACAACATCTCAATGTGCTATAATATGTTTAGTGATCACTTGTCATCACTGTGTAGAAAAATACAAAAGAGCCATCACTCAGCTGAGAGAGAGGGCAAGTTGGAGAGGTTCAAGCTTGTCACCCTCCTGACTTGCNGTATGACAGAACCCCATTTGTCTTAACTTAGGAATTTTTCCTATAAAAGATGTTACTACAAGGCTATTTAAGGTTGTTCAATACATTAAGCAGCTTTTTCCCTCTAAACTTCTAAGGCCTATTCATATAACCAGACATATCCGGGAAAATGGGATGACTAATGGTCTGGAGACTCAGGGTTTGCTTTCTTGTCAGAAACTTCAATAGCATGTTTTTAAATGTTACTCATCACTTAATGAAGAAACATCTAATAGTTGTTAATGTTCTAATAACATCAATGTATGCAATATTGATCCAAAGTGTAAGGCTAATGAGAGGGTGTCTGTGGAAATGTAATCACAGTGGAGGGTAAAGAATAATTCAGCCTTTTCTCTCATCCTTAAACTGTCAGATTCCACCAAATAAATCTGAAGCAATTAGGGAAGAGGGTTGATAGAAGAAATAGAAGATCCACACCTCCAGAATAGCTTACCAGAACTGTTGGCACTGAACAGTGGCTGAAGACTGGCCGGCACAGACAAGGAGTCTCCTCATTTATCCACCTGGATTATGGAATTTTGATTTCTCAAAGGAGCATACAGTATTTTCAACCAAGATTTCCAAGAAGCTCCTGAAATTATACCTATCATTTCTGGAGTTCCCTTGCTATTTGACTAATGACGTTATTTATCTGTAATGCATTAGTTTTCNAATTATTGTTCTTCAGTGTAGGGAATGAAATCTCATTTGTGGTGACATGGGAGGATCTAGGGGACATTGTGCTGANTGAAATAAGCCAGGCATGTAAAGACAAACTCCACATGATATTACTCACAGATGGAATCTGAAGGAGTGTACCTCATGAGAGTAGGAATAAGGATTCTCTGGGGCTGAGGAAAGTGAAGAGAGGGGCCAAGGATAGGTTTTTCCAGATGCAATGCCTTAGTTCAGTAAAGGACCAGTTCTAGCAAATACAGTGAGAGAGGCATGACTACAGTGAGACTAGTACTCCTTCAATTTGGGGAGTGAACAANACACAGCCATCCTTGGGATACACGCGGGAGAAAGGTTTCTCAAAGTTAGCTTTCCTACATACTTGGNAGACATTTTCTAAGGAGAAATGGAAAGAGCAGAATGTAATCAACATGGTGAAAAGGAGGACTATGCAGCTCCTCTGGGCTCATCAAATCAGTCCACTGTCATCGCATACTTTTTTTCAGAGATTTTTTTTTTCTTTTGCAATGGCCACTTTATCAAAACTATCAGGTGAATATAATAAACTCTGGAGAGTAATGTGTCAGAAGAATAGATAAGTTAATAACAATTTATTCTCAAAGAGTAAAATTTCACATCTAACGTGAGTCACATGAGAAGCCATCAAGCTTCCTTAGTGTGGAGGCCAGCAGGTGCAATGATACCACCNCAGGGAGCAATCCACCCAGTTGCATAGANGCTGAAGTCATGGAGGGATAGGAGAGACTTCTCTTCAAGTGTACACATGTCCACTACGTTCACCGTTTTGGGAGCAGTGGATGTTTTTAATAGTTTAATAACCCTTTTAAGCATAAAGAAATTTAGTATCTATAGCAATTCGTTTAATGAATTAAATGTCACTATCTTAAAAGAATGAATTTAGGTTACAGGCGACCAGAAAGCCTCATGCTAGCTGAGATTTTTGACTCTTTTAGCTATTTCAACTCAGTGCTACTCATTTTACAGTGAAAAGATGAATGCTCACGTCATACAGAAGTATATCTTTTCAGAAAGGGGGCAACTTGTATTTTTTTTCATGCGAATTCTTCCAAGGAAAGGGCCAGATGGGATTTGAATGAGAGAACAGAGCAAACAGGAAATTGGGTGTCAGGGGAACAAAGGACCAAGTAGAAAAAAGTTCAGAGAAGTTACTCAATGCTTCCACCCCAGAGCTACGCACTGGGACTTTATCACAACTGAGTCTTTTGGGATCTGCCTATCACCAGACAGTACTAAGCACACTGTTTCTAAAGGAAATCTTTGTTCTAATTCCCTCCTGACAGGAAAAAGCTTCTGGGTTCACTCAACCCTATCNTCATCCTTTACAAAGAAAAACTATAGAAAGAATGGTTAGATTCCCAGGGGCTCTCCTTATTTAACTAGCTCTACCTAACCAGACAACTGCTTAAGACTCCCTCCCTTCGCTCACTCCAGCACACAGCCAAAAGCTTGCTTCGATGCTTTTATTTTTTTCCCTTTGGGGTTCCTCAAAGTAGAGGTGTCCCAGAAAGGAATCCTTTGTAACTGGGTCACCTAAGTAATTGATAAAGGGGCAGAAACATTCCAAAGATAGAGTGGCTATTGCTCCTTTTCCTCAACATGACAATAGCACAGAGTGTCTGACCCAGATTCAACTCATGGGAAGGTAGGACTGTCAACCTGACACTTAAAAAAAGAAAAAAATGACAGCATTTCTCATGTTGACTCTCAAAGCCGAGAGCCTCTAACATACATTACACAAGTGAGTAGATTGCAACAAGTCTGCTCTAAAAGCAGTATTACCTTAACATTATTTTACAAAAATGAGCATTTACTTAATTTTGATAAAGTTCAAGAAGTATATTCATTGTCAAAATTCACAACCCTGCCATTTTTTTTGCAGTGCTCTGTAGTGGAATTTTTTGGAACTTTATCCCCAATTTTGTGTTTACTGCCCAGATTGTTATTTCACCAACAGCAAAACTGAAGAAATTTCCCCAAGAGTATTTCTGGTTTGGAATTAGAATGATTCCCTTCTATTCTAATGATCNTAATATTCTCAGCTCATATATATGAAGTAGGATCATTAGCTGTGGGCAACTAAAAGTGCCTCTGGCTCATTTTCATAGAAAAATATTTACTGGAAAAGTAATTAGGCTTGTAGGTTCTGGAGGAGGATGAAGAATCAGATATAGAGAATATACTAAGAATAAGAACATAAAAACAAAAGAAACAAGACAATTACCTTTGAAAAATGTCCAGGTAGGAGGTCACTTGTGCCACAGAAAGACCAAGCAACACTGCTGGGTATTGGTCCCCTTCCCTTAGATCTGGGTACACACCTTCAGTTTTCTTCCTGTTTGCATGACTGTTGTCATACAATCTTTATGGAATCAGTGGTGCCTACATGTGACAGTCTGTCATGAGCCAGCCTGTGGAGTGTTGGCATTCTGTCACAGAAAGAGGGGTTTCAAAGGTTGATGGGACACTCACCTTAGTGTTCAGTCATTTTTTCCCAGCCACATCTATGCAATCTTTTGGTGGTATTTTTATCTATGTCCCCCAATAAAATTTATCTGAGGATCAGAGGAAAAAGGTCAGCTGCTAGCCTTGCAATAATAGCACACTCCCTTAATTCTATCACCTAGCAGGCAGAGCCTGTCTGGATCTCTGTGAGTTCCGGTCACACTAGGAACAGAGTCGAGCGAGAAGACACATACCTTTAATCCCAACATCAACCACAGAATTCTGGAGGTCTATACAGACAGACAGGAAGTGATGTAGCCAGGCTGAGAGAGCCAATGGGAGAACAGAACAGATAAAAATATAGGCATGGAGATACAGGAAGTCATACACTCTTTTGGAAGCAGTGGCGTTGAAGAGGTGAGGTTGGTAGCTGTTCCTAATTCCTCTGATCTCTGTCAGATTTTCAACCTATTTCTGGCTCCATGTTTTATTTAGCAAGACCATTTAGAAATTNGTCTCACACAATCTAGCTATGAGCTAGATAAACATGGGCTGGAGGAGGGTGACTGAATGGGGCTCACCATGCCGGCACTATGAGAAAATCATTGTCCCCCTGGTTACAGAACTTCCGGTGATGCTGCTTTAGTGTTGTCCATGATCTTGCCCTTAGCCCCTCATCCGTGCCTCTGTGAGCACACACAATAAACTCATTGTTTCCTGAGAGGAAGCTTTGATAGAACAATGTTTTGGTTTGTCCTTGAGACCTCATGGGGAAGGGAAGATATTGCTTATATTTCTCCCAAGCAGGTAGGCAAAACCTTCTCATAACAATTACTGGCTCCAGATTAAAATTCCCAGGCCCAAATACCAATTGGCCAGGGTGAGCTCATGCCCCAGTTGTTTTAATTTCTCACACAAACCTTTCCTACAAGGCAGTTGCCATTAAGACAATTGGCTTTAAAAGATTTTTTGTTTTCTTTTTGAGAATAAAAAGCTGGAACTTCCATAGTGGGATGTGTCTACATATAAATTTTGCACATAGCTATATAAAACAGGACAGTAACTGCAGTCGAATAAAGATACATGTGCCACAGCCAAAGAAAGATGGACACTGGTCACTGCATGCCTCTCATCTGCAACAGAACTGACTTGGGTTTTATTGTCCTGCAAATCTTCAGGTTACTTACCAGAACTGATGAAGAGGCCTGGTGTTTCTCTTCTAAATGGGTNTTTTGTTTTTGTTTCTGTCTTCTTGGCTGCAAGAATAAAGGTGACAGTGAGCAGGTGACATTCTTCAGTCAGCTGAGTTCTTGAATGATGAAAGAAAAGGCAGGGCTTGCAAGATCTGTTCCAGGCTGGCAGTGGCTCAGACATTCCAAGTCTCTTCGTTTTTTTCTGGAGAAAAGAGACGTTTTCAGGAACTTCAAAGCATTTCTCAGCTTTGATTTGGCCTACAGCTCACAGCAGCTGTGAAGGGGACTCTTGCAGAAGAAGAAGAAAAATAGGTCAGGACTGGTTACAGCATAGTTTTATTTTTCACAAGAGTGAACAACCACCAAGTATAAATATACAAAAAGTGAAAAATATGAAAAACATATTAGCTGTATTTCAAGAAAATGACACTAGGTCTACATTCTCAATTATTACATGCTCTGGGGATAGTGAATGTAATTGTTCATTTTTCAATGCTCTAGGCTGCAATTTAGTTTTTATCTGAAAAAAAATGTATTGCTTTTATATTTCTTCTCTCTCATGGCCTGAATAATGGAGGTGGGAGACCCCTAATGTTAACAGGTTAGTGAAACAAAATCACTCTTGGGAAGTAAAAACTGTTTTTATTTTAATTTTAATAGTCTACCATTTTAAAGTAAAGGGTAGGATCTTTCTGTCTAGGCTTTTTCTNCTTATTTTTTCATCGGCATAAAGAGATCTGCAGGCCTGCAACATGCTCAGCAGANAAAGGCTCTTAACCCCAAGCCTAAGAGTGGAGTTCCATCACTGTGGCTCACATGGTAGAAGGAGAAGCCCAAATCCCATAATGTGTCTATGAGCTTTATACAAATGTGCTCACATGNGTTTGCGTGCGCGCGCGCGCACACACACACACACACACACACACACACACACACACACACTGGCTTTAACATAGGAGCCTAGGTGAAATGCAACAACAGCAATAATAACAAAGGCTTCACCTCTTCCCTGGAATCCCACCCATTCTCCTCCCTTCCTAGGGATAAATACTTACAAGGCAGTGTTCATCCCTCCCATTTGGAACATGAGTATTTTAGATTCTCACCACCCTGGCTCTTACTCCCATGTCCACTAAA
The DNA here is from genome assembly GCA_001675575.1 of Neotoma lepida. NCBI lineage: Eukaryota > Metazoa > Chordata > Mammalia > Rodentia > Cricetidae > Neotoma > Neotoma lepida. The sequence continues at coordinate 42,992 of LZPO01108254.1, read as the reverse complement.
CATTGCATTAGCCAGCAGAGAACACAAGAACATCCAGGCCTGCCTCCTTACCAATTTCTGGAAACATTTTAAGTACTTTGTAGATTGCAATAATGTATTCTTTACTGGGATTCACTTTGGGGAATAGAAAGCATTTGGTTAAAAGATGACCTAGGAATCCTGTAAGGAGCCCAGCTATGGACCAACACTAACAGCACAGAACACAGATCCACCCTTCAGTCTGAGATTCTGATTCATTATTCAAGGTGAGATATGATGATGAGTGTTTTATAATGGGNAACTCAAAATAATTCCACACCTAGCCTGTAGACATCCCAATAAAACATGACCATCAACCANGACAGGAACTGCTTTCAGAGAAATTAGTATGTTTCTGTGAGGAACTTCCTGTTTGGAAGAAAGACATTAGACAGGTTTTATAAATCTTTCTATGAGATNCAAAGTAGTGGAAAGAAAATGAACTGGAAATCCAGGAGCATTGATTAGGACTCAAAAGAGAACTTCATAATCATCAATCAGATCACCTTATAAAACAGCATCTCTAGTCTCTAGGTTTATCTAGAATCTTGGCTGCTTCCTTTAGAAACTATCTCTAGATGTATCTGGAATGATAGACACTCAATATAGATACTATCAATGGGACAGACCAAAGGAAGCAGTGAATGGGCAATTATTTATGATTATCTTAAAATGAAAATTCACTTTGAATATAACCTCATTATGGTGCAAGTCTTTGTAGCAAGATTAGAAAAAAATCAACTAGACACTGATGTATTGTATTTTATTAGCTTAATTTCCCAAAACAACTCATCATATCTCTCATAGCTTATACTAANGAATCTTGAAAATAGCTTTCANAATCAATAGGACTGCCAAAATAAAGTAATGACCAATGATATATAGATAGATTTATACCTGAAATAAGGAAAGGGAGATAGATATACAGAGAGAAGGGGGAGAGAAATAGAGATAGAGACAGAGAGACAGAGAGTACCAGTGGTCGGGTNGGGTGAAAACATTCTGTCTAATAAGAATAAAGACTATTCACCTCCCTGTGGATGTAGCCATAAATTAAAACACATGGAACAGTGAGTTGACTCTAGGAAGAAGACAGAGTTGAAAGACAAAGACCAGAATTCAAAATCTCACCAACTGAAGGTAAGTTCACCATTGTTTCCACTGGAATTCCATTTTTAGAACTCCAGATGGCCTCAGAAAGGATTACTGGAATACACAGGAGTTNAGAGATAGTCTAATTCGGGCTCAAGGAATGCTGAATGGGTTTCTGAATGTTCAAAGTCTACAGATCCACTGGCCTTATCTTTCCTCTGCACTTTGATGTCTCTGCATCCTACCAATCCTAGGTCTGTGGTAGCATTATTTTTCCTCCTTCCCTCACTGTATCTTCTTGTTGTGTGAGTATGGTCAAGGAAAGTCTGAAGTAGAGCAGAATATATCAAATCTCAGAATTCTGGCTAAAAGGCTAAAGGGAAAAAATAATAAGAGGAGGGGGGGAGACTGAAGGAAGGGGCAAATATTGAGAAGATGAAGATGCAGGAGATGGAAGAGCAATTTGTTTAGTTGCATATGAGCTGTGCATANTCCTTCCCTTGCTGACACCCTCAACCTGGATGGCAAGTGTAGACTCTGACAACTGAACTAGGAGACAGAGCCTACATAANCCAAGTCCACATGGCTGCATATGGCTCATGTCAGACTGATGGGAATGTCTTTCTAAAAATGTGTTGATAAATAAAGCTGTTTGGCCAATGGTGAGGCAGAATAAGGTTAGGCGGGACATTCGAACTAGGGGAAGAGAAGCCGAAAGCAGAGCAGGGGCAGACGCCATTCTGCCACCTAAAAAGCAACATGTAACNGCNCACAGGTAAAGCCACGTGGAACACGTGGCNACATAGATTTATAAAATGGGTTAATTTAAGATGTAAGAGCTAGCTAGCGAGAAGCCTGCCAGAGCCATAGTTTAAAAATGATATAAGCCTCTGTGTGTTTATTTGGGTCTAAGTGGGCCATGGGAGCCTGGCGGGGGAACCGGACAAACTTTCGTCTACATCAGACAGATTGGAACCAAACTGCAAAGTGTTTGAAAGCCAACTTAACCACAGGAGTGTGATGGAAATATGTGACCCNAAACAATTCAGCCAATTACCANTAAAGCACAAATAACATTCTTTATAGGATTTTAGAACACTTGGAGACTGAATGGAACAGTCAAAATTCTTACATGTGAGCACAAGTAACTCTGCTTCCATAGACCTTGGGATGTACTAATTTGAAAAAGGAAACGAGGAGGATTAATTGCTCCTAATGAGATTATGTAGATTTTGGAATTATTTGATGATGAGAATGGAATGGTAGCAATAGAAGATAGAAAGGAGACAATGGAAATCACTAATATAATGTAGCCCAGTATAACAGGATTAATAGCAGACTGACTGGGGCCGAAGGACGAGTCGGAAATTTGGAAACACAAAATAAATTCTACTCATTTTACAAAGTATTTAGCATCTGGAACTGACCAGAANAGTAATGCCAAGAGGTATACATATATTATGAGAANGCCAGAAGAATGTGTGGTGTCAAAAAAATTATTTACAAAATTAGCTTTAAACTTCTCAAATTTGGTGTAGGCTTCTCTGCAGAGGATTTAGTCTAGATTCTGGGAGAAGGGGCCAGATGATAAAACAGAGATAACAAGCCACAGGGATTGTCCTACCAATGTTAAAATTGCAGCTGCTGGGAATACAGAGAGAAGGTGCTTTCATTTAGTTTGTTTCCTGTGGGTTGCCATAACTATACCTGCTGTGGCCACCGTGTGATAGCCNAAGCTTAGTAAAGCATAAAGTCTGAGAGGTTAGACTTCTCACTTCATAAGTGCTCAATTCGGGCTTCTCTTAGACCTTCCCTGTAGTGTTCACTTCTATATTTCTGGCCATGTTAAGTCCAAGACAATTTTTACCAAAAGGCACAAAAGGAAAGCTTGTTGCAGCTTTGGTGAGTTTTAGATAAGTTTTTTTTTTTTT